>PISX010002279.1:0-165659 GCA_004024625.1 Mellivora capensis
GGTGGGTGAGGACAAAGGGGGTTATGGATGATGTAAGTCTCTAAGGAATTTTGGAAGCGAGGTCTCCAGGACCTTGAGGGGCTAGCTATTGTCTGGGGAAAAGTTATTCATTACCAATAATAAAAATCTTCCTGTGAGACCCTTTAGATGTAGATCAGTGGGTCATATGCTTGGGAATGATTACTGACACTATCTTGGAGGTTTAGAGATAAGGTGTCACATTTCTCCTATCAAGTGTCCTTGTTAGTGAGACTTGGGTTTAGAAGAAATTTAACTTTATTTAGGGCTTGAGGAACTGAGTTATTTGCCTCTGGAAATTGTGCTATTGTTAAGATAGCTTCTCTGTTGTAAATCTCTAGGACATTGGTAAACCAAGGGAGACTCCTGTCTTGCAGGATTATGATCTCTGCAAGTCAACTATTTGTTTTCCTTTTAGGGCAGCCAGGGGTGGCTGAGGAATGTCACACTTACTACCAAGGGGAGGGGAGCGGGTGGAGAGGGCGTGCAAGGTGCCAGCTTTTGCTTTGCCAAGATGGCTGTACTTATGTCAGGGCTAGACTCCAGGTGGGTACAGCCTTGTTTTTCTTGGCCTCCACAGTGTCATCAGGGAAATGCAAATTAAAATAACAAGGAGCTACCACGACGTGCCCACTAGAGTGGCCAAAACTGAAAACACTGACAACACCAGATGCTGGTGAGGATGTGGAACAGCAGGGACTCACTCATTCCTAGTAGGAATGCAAAATGTTACAGCCACTTTGGGAGGCAGTGTGGTGGTTTCTTACAACACTAAACATCTTATCATGTGATCCAACAGTTGAACTAGTTGGCATTTACCCAAAAGGAACTGAAAACTTGTGTCCACACAAAAACCTACCCACAGATGTTTATAACAGTCTTATGCATAAGTGTCCGAACTTGAAAGCAGCCACGATGCCCTTCAGTAAGTGAGAGCATAAATATATTGTGGTAAATCCAGAAAAGGAAATATCATTCAGCACTAAAAAAAAGATAAGCTATCAAACCATAAAAAGATATGGAAGGAACTTAAATGCGTATATTTAAGTGAAAGAAGCCAATCTAAAAGGTTGTATGCTCTATGATTCCAACTATGTATTATTTTGGAAAAATTTTTAAGGCAACAGAACTACTTCGTTTGAATCTGCAATGGTAGATCTATGTCCTTATACATTTGTCAAGTCTCACAGACTGAACAACACCAAGAGTGAATTCTAATGTGAACTATGGACTTAGGGTGATAGTGATGTGTCAGTGTAAGTTCATTAATCGCAACAAACATAGCAGTGTGGTGGGGGACTTCCATAGTGGGAGAGGTTTTGCATGTGTGGGGTTAAGAGATCTATTTCTCGTTACTTACTGCTCAGTTTTGCTGTGAACATGAAACTTCTCTGTACAGAAGGATTATTATTTTTTTTTAAGATTTTATTTATTTATTTGACAGAGACACAGTGAGAGGGTACACAAGCAGGGAGAGTGGGAGAGGGAGAAGCAGGCTTCCTGCTGAGCGGGAATCCCGATGTGGGGCTTGATCCCAGGACCCTGGGATCATGACCTGAGCCGAAGGCAGATGCCTAATGACTGAGCCAGCCAGGAGCCCCTGTACAGAAGGATTATTAAAACAAACAAACAAAACTACATCAGAACTTCTGCATCTGCATCATTTTAAAGGTGGTACCCACACTCCTTAGCCTGGCATATGAGAGCTCTCTATACTTGTCCCTCCTTATCATTTAAATAACTATGCATGTTAATTTGTTAATTTGTTACACATTTGTAATTTGTTACAATTGTATGTGTATTTGTACACACACACACAGCCTTTATGCCACCTCTCACACTATTCATTCAGAATTTCTTGTTTATTTAAACAAAGCTGTTAGTCTCTTATATAGGCTCTCCTCTCTGAATGATGAGGTTTCTGCTCTTCTTTGATTGACTGACTAATGCCTACTTGCCTTTCAAGCCTCATTTCTTCAGGCTTGATTCTCCTCCAGTCTTATTCAGGTGCCTCTGATGGCACCCAGTATGTACCTTCTTTCATTATGGAGCGTGTGATATTATTCTAGAATCAATTACATATGTGACTGTATCCTTCAATAGATCATGAGTTCCTTGAAGTAGAATCTGTTGTTTCAGCACAGTTCTGTGTCCATAGTAGATATTCTAGAAATATTTGTTGGATAAGATGAATGGGGAGAAAAAGGGGAGTGGGGCAGTCAGCTTCCATCCCAGACCATTCCCAGACCTGACAATCATCTATGGCAAACTGCCCTTCAAGGAAGGTGTGTGCAGTTGCTGGGAGCATTTTCCATCTTCAGTGAATAGGGCCAATTTAATTCCCTGGTGATGTCGATATGGCATCGTTCACCAGCCTGAAAATCCTCTGGCACTGAAAACACAAAGTCTGGAAGCCTGTTTTTGAGACTGAGAAGGTGAGTCAATAGACCCTGTTCCAAGTTGGCAAGAAGGGATATAGTCCTAAACATCTAAAGCTCCATAATTCACATTAAGCCTCTCATTAATTTAAATGTTAATGTAAATGTAAAACATGTCATATTGATTTGGTACTATTTTTTGATGACTGTTGTGTAACTGAGCTTTCTAACAGCAGAATCCAAATGGACATCCCTTCACATCAACTTTCGATTAAGAAAAAAAGTGAAGCTTTCTATATTTCTCTCCCTTTTCATTGTGTAAAATCATTTGTTTTAGTTACACATTCCCACTATGAGAAGCTATGAGAACTTCTGCCTTTGAGTGGAATTGATTTGGACAGTCCTGAGCAGAAAGATCAATTTCTGAATCTCTTCTTTCACAGTATTACACATAGAATTTCAAATATGTACAGAGATTGGTGTCTTTCCCATGTCACTGATGAGAACCTAAAAGTCTCTAGGACCATGCTGGTGACTTCATTCTATTTTGTTAGTTTTCAGCCAAATCTTCTTTCATTGGGATTTATATGTCCTTACTTAAAAGGAAAGCACAATTTTCAAAGAATGTCTCATTATGTTAGGTTCACATAAGAGAAATTATGGTGATGATGATGATATTAGGATACAGAGTCCACCATCCCTCAAATAGAGAACACTCTCGATAATGCAAGTCACACAGCAAGGTTTATTTCCAGCTAGCTGGGGTCCAAGTATCTGCCCGATGCAGTGGGTTTCTATAAGGACCCCGAGCCCTCAAAGCCAAGGGTTTATATAGCATTTTTAAAGCACTTAACACACAGTAATTTTCCATCACTTCAGAGACCCTACATACTTTTGGCTTGCGCCCCCCTGGTGGTTTAGTAAGATAAGCTCTTTTCAACATCTGGTCCCCGTGACACAACTGCCTAGCTGTCCTGGTGGTTTAAGCTGATTAGCTGCTGCCCGGGTGTTGCAGGGTGGGGTACTTTCTTGTAACTAAAGCAGGGTGGGGGTTCTCTGGAACTAAAGTAAAGTAGGGGAAAGTTCAGCCCTTGGGCCTGAGATGGCTGCCCAAGCTAAGATGGCTGTACTTATGCTAAGGCTAAACCTGAGGTGGGATGGCCTTAATTTTTCTCGACCTCCATAATGATAACTGGAAATTTTGTATATCTTTACTTACTCTGTGCTGGACCTTGATGCAAAGCCTTTTATGAAAAGTTATCACATGAGGGTGTCTGGGTGGCTCAGTTAGTTGAGTGTCTGACTCTTGGTTTTGGCTCAGGTTATGATCTCAGGGTTGTGAGATGGAACCCTGCATCAGGCTTCCTGCTCAGTGGGGAGCCTGCTTCTCCCTCTGCCACTTATCCTGCTTGTGCTCGCTCACTCTCTCTCTTTCTCTCTCAAATAAATAGATAAATAATATTTTTAAAAAACATTTTTTAAAAAAAGTTCTCACATAATCCTCAAAGCAACAGAGAGGGGCTACTCTCATAACCCTGTTTTATAGATTAGGAAACTGTCCTATGGAAAGATTAAGCCTTTCCTAAAGTTCTACAAGTAGAAAGCGATGTTGCTTGCTCTAGGACTCGGGTTGGTCTGACCCCATGGTCTTTCTCACAATCACTAAGCTCTTTGGGTCTTAAACCAAAAACAATGTGACTGAGATATACAAGCCTTCAACAGGGAATTTCTGTTCTTACGCGATGCACATAAACATATAATGGATCATTTCTTAAGGCTATTAAGAAGCTAGGTGGATGGGTGGTACCCAGAAACCCGCTCGCTAATTCATGAATACCTTGTATCTTACTTCTCTCAACTAAACATTGTGAAACTTGAACTAATTAGTTAGTGAAGCCTCTTCCAGCTCCACATTCTAGGAGTCTATATGATTCTCTTTGGTCTGATCAACAAACCCTCTGGCCAGTTCTTCTCTTCACAGCCACCCACCACAATGCTTTTTTACACCCAATGCTTCTGCCCCTGCAGGCAGCCCCACCTAGCTCAGTTCCCTGTAAAAAGATGGGCACATAGTAAGCATCCTGCTATCAACACATTTCTTTGAAACACGCTAAATATCAGGCAGAGAACTCAAGCTAGAAGATGGAAAAATCAACATTTTGTTTCCCTGAACATAGAAATGAAATACAAACATCATAGTCCTGGAAAGAAATCAGAGAAGGCCTCCTTATATCAAAATTATATTAACCAGTGCGTTCAGAGGCTCACATAAATACAGACATGAGAGGACCTATTGAGATGGAATATTTACTGGTGCAGGTACAGCCAACAAGCTTTACAGTGTCAAGATATATGGGATGGTAAGAAAGAGGATTGTTCTAGTCTCACACAGACCTGCTAACTATGCCTCCTATTGTTTCTGTGCAACTGGCTCATGCCTCAGTTTCTTCATCTATAAAATAAGGATCATTAATTCCAAATTTTCATAGCATCATTGTGAGGCTTAATCTGTAAAATAATGTATATAGTTTATCCCAGTGTCAGACATATGGTACAGGTTTAAATGAGTCTCTGCTATTCTAATAACAACAAAAAAATTTTCATGTGTTAGTTCTTAAATTACCCTTGTAAGTAGTAATTTCAGCTACTGCTCAATTCCCAATTTTAGGAGTTGTTTTGTTTTTGTAAGACAATGACCTACAGAACACCAATTAGATATGAATATTTCACTCAGAAACGTTTCCCCCCCTTGGGAGATACCTGAGGGGGGCAGGAGGGAGGGAGTCATGATATAATGCCAAATTATGTAAACTAGCTTACAAGTTGCCCACAGTTTTTCCAGTTTCTTCAGAATTCCAGATTCTTCTGCTCAACGTTAGGATAGCAGAAAGATAGATAGACAGTGAACCACTGGTCATCAGGTGCCAAAGTATCATGCATCTTGTGAGTCCAAAATCAGATTTACTCAGCTCTATGAGATACACAATTGATTTTTTCAAATCAATAGGTGAACCTGAAATTAATTAACTACAGTCACCTTAGTATCATTTAACTACAAGTAACTAATTATCCAGCAGATATTGAAACCAGTAATTAGGTCCATATGATAAATTTATAAAAATTCAAGCTTTTTCTAAGCATGGTAGTTCTACTACCGCAAATCCTTCCTAACCATTCTACCCATATCAAACCACATCTTTAGAAGAAAAATATCACAAAATGTGAAAGATGGAAGGGGCCTTAGGAGCAACTTTGTACAAAGCTTTAAGTTTTTACATGGAGAGACTAAAACCCAGTGAGGTTTGGACACTTGCCCAAACTGCCTGATTAATTATGGCAAGGTTATTAATTGAATTCATTTCCAGCTCTCAATCCAGTGCCTGTATTTACTTACTTTCTTGTTGCTATATCTAACTGAGAAATCTGTAAGTTACAGTGGGTATTTTATAGTTCTCTATGTCCATCTGGCAATTAGATTTGAAACAAAGTGATAATTGTCCGTATAGTCTTGAACTCATGACAAAAGGATGAGGTGAGAACAAGAAGTCCCTCAAATGTATGTTCAAAATGTTATCTATAGATAAAAATATTTTCCAATGAAATACATATGGCACATTTTAATGAAATAATTCAGTGAACATCGATAAAAGAAAGACTAGAAAATCTAGGGTAGATACACCAAAGCAACCGTGTGTGTGTGTGTGTGTGTGTGTGTGTACACATATGGGTTATATGTATGCAACTATATATATCCATATATAGACCCATATAATCACCTATATATATGTATATGTTTATCTATGTACTTATGTTAGATGAATACTGTATCCATTGATTCTATTGGGTGAGGTTGGCAGGCAGGAATGTCTACCCTAAATTTGTTCTCATTCATTAAATCATAAATCATAAACTCATTAAATCATAAAGTATGATTTAAAAATATATTTGTGTTGTCTTACTCCAGGTGTAAAATAAACATCATCTGCTGAAATCCAGAACACTTCTTTAAATTCTTTGGGTTTTCTCAGGAAGATCAGGAACTGTCAGAGAAATTTTGATAAGGTAAGTTCCAAGCACTACTAATCTGTTCTCTTGGAGTTTCCATTCTAGCTGCCCATGTTCAGAACAAAGTGAGGTTTAGTAAGTCAGAAAGAATAGGCAATGGAGAGGTCGATGCCATTTTTATTAATGATGTAGTTAGTATGTAAGGCTGCTGTTTCAGTGTATGGCCGAAATAGGCTTCCTAGCATTGAACCCCAGACTTGGATAGATTCACCCATCCAGACCAAAGGCATCTGACATGGACATGGCTGCCTGACTTTCAAATTTCCAGTGTGGAGTAGCTAACTCAAATGCATCTATGAGCAGCCTGCTCTAAAGATACAGGTGAAGAGAATGGGTTAAACTATAACTGACAAAAGGTCTTGCTCCCAAGTTCACCAATCAAATAAACAAGTCTAATGACCAAGGAGAGGAGAGAGTAGTGTAAAAGAATCCAGGAGATATACTATGGTGGAGTTTTCTTCAGATGAAAAAAATTTGAAATAGGGAATAAATATTCTTCCTTCATACCACTGTGTAGGAGTGACCTGCAAAAAAGAAGGGCCCTTAGAGATTGCATCAGGATTTTCTTAACCTAGTAGCACAGTAAAAAAATTTCTCCTGGGTGAGGGAGTCAACCACAGCACCATGATTTCTCCTGCTTTAAGGAACTAGCCAGATTCAAGGCAGAATTGCTGCCAGCTGTCTGTGAGCAATCATTTCTTCTCAGAATCTCAATGGGCATTTGTCTGTATTGTTACAAAGCAGATGACTCTATGGCAGACCACTGGCATTTAGGGTTTAAGCCACTAAAGTAAAGCTCACTAGATAATTTTTAACTTTTCAGGCATACTATTAAATTATTCTGTAAAGAAGTTGTGGAGGGAACAGTTTATGAGGTAGTAAGTGAGCTTTGGTAGCTTCTCAGTGTACTTGTTTCAATGGGAATTTGTAATAATAAATCATCAATGTTACTGGGGTTTATGTGTTGGTAAATGTATTGGTAAAAATAAAACCAAGGAAAGGGAACTTGCAGAAAGGATAGAAAAAGAATTTCAAGCATGAATGTAAGAGTAAAGTGATATACCTGGTACAGAACCAAGAACAAAACCAACCATCTGCAGGCAGTCTTGGTAGCAGGACTCATTCAATATTTTCAACTGGATGATGCCTCTAGAATGAAGGAATGCTATGCCATTTCTTTTATCTTTGTGTTTTTTCAGTTGGGATTCTTGCAAGAATAAGTTCACTTTAACTTTGGTCACTTGATTTGGTCCACTTTTGGTGATATTACCTCCCCTTACCTATGCTAGCTAAGAATTAGCAAAGGAAAAAAAAATATAATGGATTAGGACAACTTTGTCTCTTATAATGGAAGGACAGTCATTGGGATTTACCAATACACCGTGAAATACTTATCTTGGGGAAGAATTAATCCTCAAAAATGAAATAGGATATCATCATGAAGGAGGGGTTTCTGTTTGATATTATTTAATACCGCCTCCTGGCATAGATGGTATGTCACCTTTTAACATGAGTAATCTACAAAAATGTATGGACTGCACTGCCATTTAGAAAGTTGATTATTAATGGGGTACCTCGGTGGCTCAGTGGGTTGGCACCCAGCTCTTGGTTTCGGCTCCGGTTTTTATCTTGAGGTTGTAGGATCAAGCTCCAAGCCAGTCCCCACACTCAGTGGGAAGGCTGCTTGAGATTCTCTCTCCCCTCTACCCTCCTTGCCCCTCTCACTCTAAAATGAATAAATGAATCTTCTTTTAATCTTCTTGCATTATTAGCAAAGGTCTCTTGGATATATCCTTAAAGAATGTCAAAGAACTACTAAATTTGACACTCAAACTCATACTCCTGCAAGTTATTATGTAAGCTTAAAAGTGAGATTAGATCTATAAAAGTCCTGATTCCCTCTTCTATTTGGTTTGAAAAGAAGGAACTGTCCTGTGTTACCAGACTTGTGCTCCTACCTGGAATGTGAACTTCTGATATTTAAAAGACAAGCCTGGTCTCTTGCAGCCATTTCACTCAAGTGTGAAATGGGAGCCCTTTTAATTTAAAATATTCTGCTAGCTACATTTAATCGACGAAACAAACAAAAACAATTCAGGATTGCAATCTTGGCCAATGGGTATCGAAAAGCATGCTTGAACTAATGAAACCATGGAAGGGGAATGGGAAGGAAAATTTAGTCATTGAGAAGGTGATCTCAAGAAGAAACATGTGGAAAGGCCCAAGGACATTTCTGTGCCTAAAGATTTGGCAGTCAGGAAGTATGGCCACAAATGCACATATTGAGGAATTTGTTTGGCTTGTCCACTTGTCAGTGAGCTATGAAATGGATGGAAATGGGACAAGTATGAAATCTGGTTTTAGCCCTCAAATTTGGAGCTATGGCTTCCTTCTGCCGGGATGCTCATCCAGATACCCGGCTATAATTAGATCCTGGGGAAAGTAAAACTCATTCAGTAAAGCGACTAGTCCTCCAAACAAACAAACAAAAATATTATTCTGAAAGAGAGAAGAGAAATAGTAAGAAAATAGACGGGGACTTCCCTGGAGGAGCCAAACCTCAAAATCTTTCACAAGATTTAACAAGATTTTCACAACAACAAAGACCTTTAAAGAAGGAAAAAATGGTCCTAGATCAGTGGAGTATTTTATTCCAGAAAGGGACAAAAGCAAATATTAAAATCTTCAGGGAGATCTGAAAATAAAGCCACTCCTTTGATTAATTATCATAGCTCTTCCCCTTCTGTTCTGCATAAACACTGGCATAGAGATTTTTGTCCCACTTGGAATTTTTATCTTAGTATGAACTAGCCCTATCAGGAGTTAATTTTATTTCTGACTTCTCCTCGCTAATAGAAAGACTGAGAATTATTGTCTACTATAAGGTGGTTAAGTGGATGGTGCAACAGACTGTAACGAGGAACGTTTCAAATAGCCTTGTCAGGTCTGTGATTCATACACAAAAAGTACACATCTATGTGGTTAAGTTGCAGTGACTCTTCCTTTATGATTGACATTTTTATTTGGGAACAAATAGAGTTCCACTTATTCCTGGAAACATATCTATAAATGAGATCCCCCAATGCCTAAAATGAGATATGTAATTTCAAGTGAAACAATATTATTGCCTCAGTCTAAACAGAACTAAAAGGATATTTGCTATTATCACATCTATGGGAATTTTTTTATTTAAAAAAATATAGCTTTTTCCAGTTTGGGTTGTCTCTAAAATGTGGCTGTATTGGTAGTGACTGAAATTGTTATTAGATCTGATTCATAGATTTCTTGGTAATAGAAAAAAACATGCCCACATTCCCATGACTCAGGTCCTGGTTAACAAATCTTTACACCGTAAATCAAAGGTAGCCACACTCAGGGAGATCTCAAGTCCCATGAGATGCCTCCTCTTTGGCATTTAAATTAAAAATAGAATTAAAACACTCAGTACTGGCAAGAGTGTAGACAGAGAACATTTTTATAAAATGCTATTGAGAGAGTAACTTGGTGTAACCCCTGCAGGGACCAATATGGCATGTTATCAAAAGTCTTTAAAAGTCAGGCTGCCCCTGACCTAACATATCTTTTTCTAAGATTTATCTTAAAGAAATCAGTGGACAAATGAATGAAGACATTGTCCATGCAGAATCATTGCAGCACGGCAAATATCAGAAACAACCTATATATCTGGCAATAAAGGACTTGTAATGATATAATAAGGTACCACATAATCATCAGTGGTGATGCCATTGCTCTGAATGTATAGACATGGAAATATATCCACAGTATATTATTAATTCAGAAAATCCGATTACAGGAAATTCTGTGATACCAGCAATTTATATATTATACATTTATATGTGTAGAAAATATCTGAGTCATGAGATTATGGCTTATTCTCTTTATATATCCTATTTCTCTAAAGAAGAAATAAATAGACCTGTAAAACAAATTGAGAGAATAAAATAAATTGCAAAGGGAAAAGATTTTCAAAGCATAAGAAATGATACTTTCCTGCCATTAAAAGACATGGGCACAACACTATCTTTTTATGATCCATGTTGTTTTCCCACCAGAAGGAGGCCTGAGCAGGGAGTGGATCTGTGGACCTACCATGTTTTCCCGAGAATGGGGCTGAGCCATGACTCCTAGTGTCCTGGTCTCTAACAGTGATAATCTCTTCATCCCCTGTTGTTATAAGGGCAGTGACCTCTAGTAATATGCTAAAAAGCAAGGGGAAAAGGGCTCAAAACTAATATCAACTACACCAGCTGATCATTTACAAATAGGACTATGCAAGAAGAATGTAAGGTATAATTCCCAGAGCCAGGGATTAAAAAGAGACTTTGAAGATGGTTGAAAGGTGAAAGCAATACTACACTATAATCCTGCTGCTCAGCAACAGAGTAAAGCCAAGATCACCACTGGGGTGCTAGGTGTTTGGGGCTCAGTGAAAGGAGGGCATGATTGACAGAGGGACTACAGGGACAGACTCACAATTCTGCAGTCCTCTAAAGTGCTGAAGGAAAAGGACAAGGCATTGCTTTAGCCCTTGTATAACCAATGTCAAATCTGTGGAAGCAACTAAATACTCAAGTAAATGCCATTCAGGCTAAGACCCTCCTCTTTCATCCAGGTTATTGACCCTACTCCTTCTCCTGGGATATTGGAACCACCACCACAGCAAATTCATGGAAGAGTTAGTATCCCTGAGGTGAAGAATGAGTCCTTTGTACCTAAGGCTAAGACAGGAACAGCCCAATAGCTGTAGGTTCCCTGGAAATTGTTTTCCTCCTAGCATTCTTGGATGGATCTGTGTTGGTGCCATGAAAGGTTGGGAATCCCTCGAAGAGGTTTTGAATGGGTCTGTTCTGGAGGAATCTATTTACCCCAGTCTACTTATATTACCACCATGATAAAAAATGGCAGGTGAAAGTAATGGAGGAAGGACATAAGCCTCTTTGTCCCAATTATCTCAATGAATCTTCACAACAGCCTCTCTACCTTCCTTCAAGGGTAAAGAGAAGTTAAATAACTTGCTCCTCAAGGTCATTCAAATAGAAAGGAGATGGGTGTGGGATTAAAATCTAGGCTGTATGATTCCAACAGTAATCATCGGCAGATCTTCTGACTCTTGTAGAACACACTATAACGTTTATGTACAATGACTATTTAAAGTAATAGTAATCATTTGAAAAAACTGACATCAGATGTAACCAAGCAAGAGGTACACAGGATTCAGAATTTTGATTTTTCTGATCTTCTTATAGCAAAAGAGGGCAGTTGGTGAATTAGAACCCCCTTGTTCTTCCTCAGTTTTCTTTTTTCACACAGCCATGATAAATAGCAAGATACGAATGAACTCCAAAGCTCTGGGAGGGAAAGACCTCTGAAAGAATCTGGTGTTGTATTGCAGTGTTTTACCCAAAGGGGGAAAAGCATGCTCTTAAGTATGCTGTATTTGGTAAGTGGTAACCATTTGGAAAACAGAGGTGAAATGAAAATTACCTGCTAAGTCTCAGCCATTCCACAGCACATTTCAGCTGAGAATGCTTAAAAATAAAATACCCGAGAAGTCAAGCTATTTGCAGTTCTATTTGTACGTGATCTTATTTTCTCCATGTGCATGCGAGGAGAATGTTCCTTCAAGGTTGTCACTGTCATCATGGAGTGCTCACTCACTCATTCAATAAATGTTTATGGAACATGAACTTCATGCCGGGGGAGCTGAGCACTGGGGTCACTCAGTTGAATCAATGTTCTCTTCTGTGGAGGGAAGCAAGGACAGACCCCAGGATCTTAATATCTTAATAGTATATGGTAGCGAGGAGAGGAACAGATGCACATTAACATAAAGATATATACGCTTGCCCACATACACGCATATGCTATCTTGCCACACTGCGGGAGGGAAATATCAATCACACTGAAGATATTAACAGAATGTCTGGGTGGCTTCCACCTCGATCACAGAAGATTTCATGGATGAGTTGAGTTTTCAAAAGTTTGGGGGAAAAAATGACAGAATAAAGTATTGTGGCACAGAATATGGAGACATTTTCTGTCTTGGCAGAGATCATTTCACAGAGCATCTGAGGAGTCCTCAGTATCGTGAAGGAATATAATTTGAATTAGAAAAAGCTCAGGTGAAACACCCAGGCAGGGATCAAATATCAGAATTGATATGTATGTTTTCCGGCGTATTTCTAAGTGGAGTCTTAGAAACAAAATATCCCCGCCAGGTCCTTCCTTTGGAATCTAAAGTCTTTGTATATGAGATGACATGCAATTATTATCCCTAATTCTAATAAATACAAATAAAACCCAAATCCTTTTTAAAGGCTTGAGCTTTAGATCAAACAGGGTTAAAGCATCTGCTTTGCCAATTACTTTTCAAACTTGAAAAAGTTGTTTACTTCCCTTGCTTTCAGGTCCTTTAGGGAAGGAAGGCTACTGCGAATGAATGCAGGCACAGATCTTAGCCCACTGTCTGGCACATAGTACTTGCTCTCTAAATATCAGCCAGGCTTTTATCAGTAATACCTCTTTATGGTTTTATTAAGAATGTAACATGAAAATCTTGTGTGCACTGATTGATGCACTGTCTTACACAATTTAGTTTTGCTTCAGTAAAACAAGTGCTTTGAGACATCGCCATATCCTAGAAATTGTGGCCAACGATGTCGTACAGTAATGAATAGGGTAGAGTCCTACCTGCCAGGGAATCTGAGTGTATTTATGCTTCATTTGCAACAAACCACAATGGCTAACTAGAGGTCCTTATTTGTTTTTTGTTTGTTTGTTTTAAAGATTTTATTTATTTGACAGAGAGAAATCACAAGTAGACAGAGAGGCAGGCAGAGAGAGAGAGAGGAGGAAGCAGGCTCCCTGCCTAGCAGAGAGCCTGATGCGGGACTCGATCCCAGGACCCTGAGATCATGACCTGAGCTGAAGGCAGAGGCTTAACCCACCAAGCCACCCAGGTGCCCCCTTATTTGTTTTTTATTTACCTATTAATTCCTAAGAAATTCAGGGATCTCTATAAAATATTTTGGACATCAGAAAACATTTAAAATGCCTCTAGCACAATGTACTACTGAAACATTTCTGCAGTTAAAAAATGTTTCATGTTAATAAAAAAAATACACTCTAAAAAAAAATGTTTCAGTTAACTAAGTACTTTTACCTTCATTAACGTATGATACTCACAGCAGGCTTCAATGAGGTGAGCCCAGGGCTGGAGGGGATAAGTGGAAGGGTGACAAGAGTTTTGGAGGAAACTGATAATTTAAGGACATAAATGACTTGCCCATGCTAACAGCAGTAGTGAGCAAGGAGGAAATTCTTCTGTACTAGGTTGCCTCTGTATAGAAGGAAGGAATCCTCTTGTTTTTCTTCAGAGCCTAGGTGGGGCCAGATCCAAGGAAGCATATGAGTTGATGGCACGTGCCCATGAAATTTTCACCTTTTTCAACCACCCTTTCCCTTATCTGGTTAAATATAATTCCCTGCCACTTCTGGGTCACTATACAACCATTAAGATCATACCTCTGCTCCTTTCCTTTCTTTCCTCTTCAGACAAAAATATTGTGTCCAGCAATGATGATAATTGGGATAAAAGGTGGTGTAGCCATACAACAGGATATTATTTGATAATAAAAAATAATGAGTACTAGTACATCCTATGACATGGATGAACCTTGAAAACATTTGGCTCGATGAAAGAAACCAGACACAAAAGAACTACATACGGTATGATTCCATTTATATGAAATGTTGAATATGGTATGGATACAGTTCCATATCAATTTGAATACAGTATAAGCAAATTTGTAGAGACAGAAAGTAGATTAGTGGTTGTCTACGGCAAGGTGGAAAGAATGTGGGATGGCCACAAATTGGGTAGAGAGATTCTTTTTGAGATGACAGTTCTAAAATAAGACTGTGGTATTGATTTATATGTTCAGATAAGTGAATTGCATGGAATGTGGATTATATCTCAATACAACTGTTGAACAAATAATCATCACAGGAATGCTCAAAATTATTATAACCATGTCATGTTTGCATAGGGCAAATATTTTATACACATTAATTTGGCATATCTAGTGAACCCTCAAAACAACATTCTAAGCCTTGTTCCATTTTATTTCCCTTTTTTAAAAAATGAGCAAACTGAGAGAGAAAGTTAATCTCCCAAGGTCCCACAGCGAGTAAATGACAGAGTTAGGATTTAAGCTTGGGAAGTCTAGCTTCAGAATTCTGCTCTCTTAATGACTTTGCTATTCAGGTGCTACTGACAGCCTTCCTGTACCCTTATATCTTACGTTCTGGGCACCTGGAAGCAGCGACTGTGCCCAGATTTCTCCCTTGCATCTATTTGCCTGTTTTCTTCCTTCCCTTTCATTTTTCCCTGTAAGTGAGGTATAAATGGCATACAATAGACTGAACCTTTTAAAAGTGTACAATTTCATAACTTTGACATCTATAACATTGTGAAACCATCACACATCAAGATAATCCATATGATCAGAACAATAAACTTATGTGTCATCCCCAAATGTCTCTTCATGCTCCCACATCCCATTTCTGGTCTGACGCTCCTCCCTCCACTTGTTCCCAAGCCACTGCTGATCATTTTCTGCCATTTACAGATCTGGAGTCAGACAGTACATACTCTGTTGTTCAGATTCTTTCCCACAGTATGATTATTCTCAGACTTCCATGTTATTGTGTGCCTAAAATTCTGTTTGTTTTCATTGCTGAATAGTACTCCATACGTGGGAATGCCACAGTTCTCTCTTATTCAGGCATTGGTGTACCGTTGGATTATTTACAGGATTTAGCTATTGCAGGTGAAAATACTATGAACACTGGTATAAAAATCTTTGTAGGGACATAGCTTTTTATTTCTTTTGCATTAATATCTAGAAGTAGAATGGCTGGATCATATGATAAGCCAAACTCTCCAAATTGGTTGTAGCATTTCACATTCCTACTCGATTCCTGTCGAGTCCCTCCACATTCTTGCCAACACTTTTTGATCTTAGTCATTCTAGTAGGTGTGTAGTGGCATCTCATGGTGGTTACAACATGCATTCCCCTATTCAGTAATGATGTTGAACATCTTTTTAATGTGTTTATTTGCCAGCTATATGGCTTATAACTTATTTACCATCTTTCTTGTATGAGTTGTCTGCCTTCTTACTATTAAGTTTGGTGAGCCCTTTATGTATGCTGGTTATAAGTCTTTTATGAGATACTTGGTTTGCAAATATTTTCTTCCATTCTGAAGCTTATCTTTTCCTTCTCTTAACAATGTTTTCCCAAGAGTTGAAGCTTTTAATTTTGGTGAAGTCCAATTTATTATTTTTTTCTTTTATGGATTATGCATTTGGTATCATATCTATAATATTTTAACCAAACCCAAGATCAGAAAGGTTTTTCTACCATGTTTTCTTCTATAAGTTTCATAATTCACATTTTACAGTTAGGTCCATGGTCTATTTTGAGTTAATGTTTGTATGTGGCATGTGGTATGGACCAAAGTTCATAGCTTTACATATGGACATCTACTTTTTCCAGGACTTTTTGTTGGAAAAAACTATCCTTTCTCCACTGAATTATTTTTGTGTCTTTGTCAAAAATCATATGTGTGTGTGTGTGCATGTGCATGCGTGTGTGTACATGTGTGTATTCATATTGATTACTTTCTCATAATCTTTGCTTATCAAAATCCCAGTTATCCTTCAAAGTCAAGTTTAGATGCCTCACACTCTAGAAAACCACCCCAAATTGTCTTACTTATTAGGCTTCGTATTCATGGTCAAGTAAAAAGAAAAAAAAAGTCCTATATTAACAGTGATTATCTCCAGCTGTGGGATTTGAGATGATTTATATTTTGGCTAATATACTTTGTCAGCATTATCTGAATTTTCTACCCTCAGCGTTTATACTTCATAGAGACAAAATAAATTGGTTTTATGTTTATAGCATATTCTTTGCCATACACTTTGCCATACACATAGATTTTGTTTTGTTTTGTTTTGTTTTGAGTAAATAAAATCCAACCTAACTGTTGGCTATATATACACACATGAGGACACACACACACACACACATTATATTGGCTCATGTAACAACAACAACAACAAAATCTCAGAACCGAGTAACCTCAGGCATGGAAAGACCTAGCTGCTCAGTAGCTAGTATGTGGAACATACCACTGCTGATCTCATGGCCCTACTCTCCTCACTGCTGGCCTTTTTCTCAGGAAGTCTCTCCTCCACAGAAGTCCCCAAACCACCACAGGCTTGCATTACTTTGGCAATTTGGGGGGATGGAGGGTAGTTCCTTCCCTATTGTCCTTGTAAAAGTTTTGGGGTTTGCTTGCCTTGTTACGTGCCCTCCTCTCACAACCAATTGTGTTGACTGATTGTTCAAGTTATTTCTCATTGCGTAATTAATCATTTGAGGTGCTTAGTCCTACCTGAGTGTCTGAGGGTTATGTCTGGAAAAGATAAACTGAGACACTATATGAAAAGAATAGCTAAAACATAGAAAAATATCCAAAATAGCCAGTGTGTACTACTTTCCCTTTCTTATATCATCCAAGCAATCTGGTTACATAGACATCACCTAAATCTGAGAAATTTGGAATGGAAATTATTCAAGTTCACTGTCACAGTTTTCTGTGGCTGCTGTCACAAATTACCACAATCTCAATGGCTTAAAACAAAACAAATCTATTGTCTTTCGGTTCTGGAGGGGATAAAAATGAAGGTGTTGGCAGAGTTGCCTTTCTTTTGGAGGCTGTCATGGAGAGTCTGTTTCCTAGACTTCTCCAGCTTCCAGGGGGTGTGGTCTACGGTCTCTTTCTCCATCTTCAAATATCCTCAGAACCAGTGGTGTGGCATCTTCAAATTGTTCTCTCTTTGGCTCTGACCCTTCTGCCTCACTCTCACTAGGATCCTTGTGATTATATTGGGTCCACCTCAGCAATCCAGGATATTTCCCTCATCTCAAAGTCTGGACTCATTCACATCTGTAAAGTCCCATTTCTCCGTATAGTGACAATACCACAGCTTCTGGGGATGAGTACATGGGCATCTTTGGAGGATCATAATTCAGTCAAACATAGTCACAGTGTGTTAGGTGGTAATGATGAGTGTTTAAACCATGTTTCCCAACTTGAAGATCAGTGTCTTTTCTAATTTATCACAATTGTAAAACATAACAGTGGTTGTGTATAAGCTTGTCTAGATTTCAAATTCTGTGACATCAGGGAATTTCATCCACCATAGAAAATAAGTATGTATGTGGGGAAGGGTGCTTTTTATCTAAGACAAAGGTATAGGTGGGGAAAAAAGCTCAATTTTACTTGTAACTTGGATCATTTCACACTGACAGTTGCCTCCTTGGCGCTCCCTCTTGATTAATAAAGCAATAATGTAGATTTGTTTGTACCTCCTTTATTTGATAAATTCTGTTTCTAGCAGAAGAATAGGGTTCCATCAGTAGGCAAATCACTTAATAGTTTTCAAACAACTATAATTCTTTCTCAGCTGTTCATACGTGTGCGAAGAGAAGCAGAGAACTAAGGCTGTTGTATGGATAATTTAAACAGTAAACTTCTTTTGGCTCAATCATCTGATTATTTCAACACGCATCTGGATACAACCTTAATTTTTTTTTCTCTACCATATTTTAGTGTACTTCCATTGCCTTTATATAAGTCACTTATTTCATCTATGTCTTAAATTCAACTTAACAAACATCACTTAATGAGCAACCACTATATGACCAAAACTGTGCTCTCATCTATGGTGGCTCAAAATACAGAAAACAAAGAATCTCATTCTCTGGGCATTTTCAGTCCCAACAGGAGAGGTGACACAATTACACCAATAACTATACAATATGGCAGCATGTAAAGGTCGTGACTGGAATAGAAAAATGATAATAGAAGTATTTAGAGGGAGAGAGATCAGTCAGTTTGGAAGGATTAGAGGAAAATTCTGGTGAGACTAGTATCCTGGAGGGTAGGGAAGAACTCGGAAGGCAGTAGTTGGATAGGAGAGTGTTGCCGCAGAAAGACATGCAAAGCAAGGAAACCTAGGACTAATCTTGGGAGCCATAAATTCTCTGGTGATACTGGAGAATGGGTAGGTACAAGGAGGTCCCAAGAACTAAGAGACTGAAAGGAACAGGTGATGCCCATCATCTAAAGGTGTCTAATTTATTAATCCCAATATCCTAGTAGTTTTCAACATGTTTGCTATGAGGGGATGACTAGGCAATGTGTGGAGATACTTTATCTAAAGGAGGGTGGGAGGGCTGTTGGGGAGGGAGAAGGGAGGGTCATACTGCCATCTAGTGGGTAGAGGCCGGGGCTGCTGCTTAATAGCCTATAATGCCCAGAGCATCCCCCAAAACAAAGAATTACCTGACCCCAAATGCCAACTGTGCCACAGATAAGAAACTCTGCAACAACCTTATAAAGTTGTAGTATTACTTTTTCTTATCGTACAGATGAGGAAATTGAGAGGTTTTGAGATTACAAGTCCTGCCTGAGATCATTTAATAATAAATGGCCTAGCAAGAATAGGGCCATGTTAGAAGGCATGAGGAATGTGACTATGATTAAGGAGTGAATGAGATTCTCCAAATATGGGCAGGATAATCATGGGCGCCATAGTGAAAGGACAATGCAAGTAAAGTTCTAAGCAGGGTGCCTGGCACACAGTAGGCACTCAGTCATGTTCCGTGCTGCTTTGAATGACAGCTGGGGCTTTCCACGATGTGTCATCTGTGAGTGGGCTCTGCGGGATACAGGACAGACCCGGGACCAAAGGTTGGTCTGGGACTAGGGCAGGTGTTCAGAGTCTGAACTGGAGAGAAAGCATGTGGAATGTAGAGGAAAGGACACATGGAAAAAAACGTTACCTACAATGGAACTAGAGAGCCTGGCCAACCAATGAATGTGTTGCTACGTGTTGCGGGGAGCGAGAGGGTTATAAAGGTGACTCTGGTTTTGAACATGAGAAGTTCGTTTTCCCCTCACTACCGGGAAGTGAACAGCTGCCATGTTAGGAATTACTACACTTTCTTAAAACAGACAAACTGAGGGGCACTGGGTGGCTCAGTAGGTTAAGCCTCTGCCTTTGGCTCAGGTCACGATCTCAAGGTCCTGGGATCGAGCCCCGCATAGGGCTCTCTGCTCAGTGGGGAGCCTGCTTCCCCCCCCCCTCTCTGCCTGCCTCTCTGCTTACTTTTGATCTATCTCTCTGTCAAATAAATAAATAAAATCTTAAAAAAAAAACAGACAAACTGAGACACAGAAAGGTAAAGCAATTAGTTCAAGGTCACACCACATTTTAAGATTTCTTTAGAAACTTACAGAGAAGGGGAATCTGACCTTTCTGAAGATACGATAACTAAATCTTTATAGGAAAGATAAGGACAAAATGACATTTTCTTTAATAATGCTTCCCAAAACAGGTTTAACATTTATTTTGCTACATACCTGTATAGATGAAAGTTACTTTAACCTCTAGCCAGGCTTTCTGGCTGAATGAGATATGTCGAGGTATCAAGTTAGGGTTTCCAAAAAGCATGGAGTGAGATTCTACTTTCTTTGTCACATGTGTTGCATTATTAAGAGAAAGCCAAGAAAAATAACCTGGATGGTGAGGTAGCAACATGTGGAAGAGAAGAGAGAACCAGTGGTAACTGAAGCCTTGGGAAATTTATGAATGGAAGAAAGTACCACAAATTTTAAATGAGTACCTGTTAGATGCCAGCAACTGTGCTAACTATTCATGGGCATTATTTTATTTTAGTCTTCATAACTGTGTAGGATACGTATGACCACTGATAGATGAGATCTTTGAGGCTTGGAGAGCTAAATGATTTACCTAAGGTCACATACCAAGGAAGTAGTGGAACCAATATTCAAACCTCAAGTGTTGAACTCAAGTGCCCAAGCTTTTACCCGTATTAAAACGTATGGTTAGAAATTAGAAACATAAATTCTTCCCTGTTTTGTATCTGACAAATTATAAAGAAGATTGGATGCATAGTTGTCATTCAATTAAGCCATACCCCAGGACGCTGACAGAATAGCTGGTAGAGGAACAGCATGCCTCCTTCTCAAATCCCTACCTTTACTCCTTATCAATGCTGCACAGTGGCTTCCAGATCTCACTCTCACCATTTTGGCACTTCTACCAAAAATTTGAATTCAGCATCTTCCCTGTGCATTCTATGAGTAGAGGATACAGTCATGAACAAGAAAGGCAAGGTTTCCAATCCCAGGAACAACACATTCCAGCAGAGATAAGCAACTCCACGGATTTTTTTTTTTTTAAGGCAGTCACATAAATGTTCTGCACAAAATTAAGTTATAGTGATGTGATAGAAAGACACTGGGTGGCTACTTCACCTGCTTGGGAGAGATGGCCTCTCTGAGGTCAAGATCAAGATCAGTACCTGCCAAGAACAGAAAGGAAATGTTCGAGGCTGAGGGAACTAGGGCCAAGACACTATCATTGGCACAGAAAGGTGAAGATGGAGAAGCAGAGCAGCTAAGTGCTCTTAGAAGCTAAGAAGATGCTGTAAGATACGGTTGAAGAAAGGCTAAGAGAAGGAGGATGGCAGGAGAAGTGAGATTGCCCAAGTCAATAGAAGGGATTTTAATTTTCTTCCTGGAATAATGAGATCCTCTCGGGAGGACCACATGCTCTTTCACCCAGGGACTAATGTTCCAAAGGTTAGCATTTGGGCTAGAGAAGATTTTAAAGATACAAAAAAAAAAAAACAAAAACGAATTTTACTTTGACTTGATGAGTTAATATTTCATATGAATAAGAGAGAAAGCAAGAGAACCCCCCCCAACTCTTTCAGTAGCTTCATTTATATCTGAAAGGAGCCTTTTTGACACTTCAATCCATCAGTGGGCATCATTAATCTGCATATTGTGTTACAAGAAGCTGCCTTTCTTCTCAATTTTCCTTTTCTTTTTGTTCTTCTTAGGAAATTAATTCATGTCATTTCCATTTGAAATCCTGTGGCATTTGATTGCACAGGCACTTAGAGGCACCTTTCTATGACTTGCAGCTTAGCGTAATGGCATAGCTTGTCAGCAGCATTGCTTTCCACCCTAAGGAAAGGGAGTCTGGACTGTTGGGCCCCTCAGCCCCTAAGGGTACCTATAGAAAATGGCTTGATACAGGACTGTAGGTATGTATGTGAAGGGCTCCAAAAGATTCAACTTTGGTGAGTGATGCTGGCAATTTGGTTAACATTTTTCCAGTGTTGTGTTTTGCTGTGAATGGAACATTTGAACAAGTGTTTATAAGATGTCATCAATTTCACTTCGGAAATTTTGCTTTCTAAAAAGGCTGTATTGGAAAATTTGGGGAGCATTTTCTGCAGTTTCATAGTCTGACACACTGATTTATTTTATGAAAGGTTGAATAATGTCAATCATCCTGTTCTGTTGATCTACACAAAAACACTTCTCCAGGCAGACATATTCAAGAAGAGCATAAAATTTAAGAGTCCTAAGGGCGCTCAAAGGCCGTCTAGTGGGTCACAGACTTTAACATCTTTCACATCATGAACAGGAATAAATATACAGTGGCTTGAAAGAGTGTTTCCAGCTCTTTATTTTACCAGATAGGTACCGTTCAAACATTACTAAATAAAAATTAGAAAGGAAATTATAGTTGTAAAAATATGGGACAGAATTAATCACAAATGGAAGGTGTTTGCTTCCAATTCAAAAAACTAATACGACCGACCCACTATGTTGCCCTCAGTGTCTCATTTTGTGATCGTGGGCCAGTGGAAGTCTAATCGAGGACAATGTATGGAATTGCTTATCCAATTGAAGCCTGCATTATAGACCCACCCACCACCACAGCCTGTGTTCTGAGCCACTCCAGTGACAGTTTTAACTGGTAGTTCATTCTCTGCTTAGAGAGCTTTATTCTTAGGAAGTGTTTCATTATATTGCATGGAAGTTGTGGATAGTCTCTATTTAGGATGTCACACATACACATTCACATGCACAAATAGCAAACAACAAGTTCGCACATTAATAAAATTTTGTAAATTCTAACCCTTGGCATTTCTTGTATTACTCTTCCCCTCTCTAATCCCAAAGCTGTTGCCTTTGTTTGAATCCCCATAACCTCCCATGGTTTCCAAATTGCTCTCCTAGGTCCAGTTGTTCTCCAATTCGTGTGCATACTGCCCCTTGTGAGGTATTTTGAAAATCCCAGACTTGGGGCACCTGGGTGGCTCAGTGGGTTAAAGTCTCTGCCTTTGGCTCAAGTCATGATCCCAGGGTCCCGGGATCGAGCCCCACATCGTGCTCTCTGCTCAGCAGGGAGCCTGCTTCTTCCTCTCTCTGCCTGCCTCTCTGCCTACTTGTGATCTCTGTCTGTCAAATAAATAAAATATTTATTAAAAAAAAAAAGCACTCGGATGCTTAATGGACTGAGCCACCCATGTGCCCCTCCCTCCTGTCTTTTTGAGAATACCCGTTCTAACAGGTATGAGATGGTATCTGACTGTGGTCTTCACATTTCCCTGATGAGTAGTGATATTAAGCATCTTTTCATGTACCTGTTGGCAATTTTATGTCTTCTTTGGAAAAGCATCTATTTAGGTCCTCTGCAATGTGGCATAACTGTTGTCTTAGGGAAAACGTGAACTTCCACAAGATTTTTTAAACTTTTACCAAAATCCTTTTCAGGAAGATTGCCAACTGGAAGTTGTAGTAAGATGTCAAAAGTCCAATCAGTTACCGGTTACCCAGTGTTCAAGCAATATATTCAGTAAGACCACAACTCCACAATGCATCTTACAGTAGTCACCTGTCACAGGGGGTACTTATTTTACATCGATTTTCCCCTCTAAAATTCATATAGTTGTTGCTGACTTCAGAAAAAAATCTGTGTAGTGAATCCAAGGATTGCCAGCCCCCTCCCACTGTGAAAGTTGAGTCTGAGTGCTATTTCTTTAGAAGTGCTTATTTTTGGTGTTCAGGGGATGAGTTCACTCAAATGATAAAGATGTTTCCATTTTCCATGTAACTACAATAGGCTATTATTATCATGTTTAAATCTGAGGCTTCTCCCAGTCATTTGCTTTCCTCAAAAATGCTGTCTATGGGAGAAACCTGAACATTAAAAAAAAAAAATGCAGATTGTTTAACATTATTTGCATCTTGTGCCTCTAAAGGAGCTGGAGGCCTGGCATCACAGATGTGCTAATGCATCTTCACTGTGAAGAGAACTGAATTTTGAAATCTGTGCACTTCATTTCCTGAAGACACAATAGTAATATGGCGGGGGAAACAAGACTATCGTATCTTGAATCCTCACTGCACAGCAAATGCTAAAGTAAAGTGACATTCTTTAGGAGTTGTTTAGTATCAGGTGCTGATTTCGCTAGATAAAATGCAGCTGTCTTCTCAAACTACACAACTGGATTCACACCATCTACTAATTCCTGGTGGAGTTTTAAAAATACCTTTATGGCCAATTTTCTTCTCGGTGCAAAGCATCCTAATTTAGACAGTACAAAAATACCACCATGTAGTTTCTATGCACAAATACCAACTCCCTTAGAAACATTTGATGAAAGAGACTGTGTTCTACAGTGCTTGGGTCACCATTTAAAAAGTAATGTAATTGGGTCTAAATTGAATTAGGATCAGTTGCCAAATTGTCATACAATTGTCTCCATCAGCTTTCTTCTTATTACTTTAAGTCATGCCTAGAATTTGTCATGTTGCCTAGTGGGCCTGAGAACGGGAGGATTCTCTCTTAAGATGCTCCCTTCCACCACAGAGGCTCCATTCCACAGATGTTCCCTTCCTTCCCAGAGCTCATTTGCAATTGATATCCTCCTAGAAGGAAAATTTTAAGATTGCTTCCAGAATCTGAACTCTCTTGATCTCTACATGGCATCTGATAGTCTGATCACCTTTCCCATGGCTGAATACCTAATTTAGCTCATCTCAGCCCTGCTAATCTTGGGACCACAAATTGTTTGTTTGGTTTTTTTTCTTAGAATGCACATTCTGTGCTCTCTAGCTACAAAATGGCAATCCTGCCTCCATCAACTCTATGCTAACGTTCACGAAGCTCTTCACACATTTAGATTTCCTACTGGGAAGTCCTCTGGGATTGCCCCCACAGAAAGGTAAATACTACCTCCTCTGTTCACCTAGCTCTTTATACTTACAGCTGGTAAAATTCTGCCCCTGTTGTATCATCATTGCTTGTAATTAGCATGCCTACTATGTACCCACTTTCCTCCCCACAGAAGACAGTTCATTCATTCACCAATCAAAAGGTAGTAAGAGACCAAAAGGCCAGACACGGTGTGAGATAACATGGGTACCAATAAATGTTAAAATAATCAAGTCTTCAGCAAATCAACTAGTAATGCATTTTTCCCACTCATCTGTAAGGTTATTTTTTTAATTTTTCCGACTTATTTCTAATAGTTATTTCTAAGGAATAGTTACATATTTAAAATAGGAATCATTTATCCTATGCATTGCAGAGAGCTCCCCCATTGTTGTGGCTTCTTGTTGTACATATGGAACATATTTTCCCTTTATTATTTCTTCCATTTAACTTTCTCATCAGCATTTCTTTTTCAGAAGCTAGCTGGCACTAGAGATGGGGTGGCATGGGTAAGAAGAAAGGGCAGTGCCAAAGGGTCCACAGAGGAACCTGAGAATGGTCTCCTAAAGTCATACAGTAAAGAGAATTGATCAGATGTTGAGCCATTTTTGAATTAACATCAACAGATGTGGTTAGGGCAATGGGGGTAACAGAAGAGTTAGTGATAATTTTCATAATGCATGACACATGATAGGAGGTTAATACTTATCTGTTGAAATAAATAAGTGACCGATTGAATGAGAATTTTTCTTTCCTCTAAGTCCCCGTAATTGTTAACAAAATTTGTTATTTGTAAGAGATAGAAGTTGAGGTTCATTGCAGTGATCACCCTGATTCTTCACTCTCTTTTGTCATGTAACTTTAAAGTGGCCTCCCATGAAGGGTAGGATAACCTGTCCCATTCCTTGACAATGGTCTCAACCAACAGAAGTCAGCAAATTTGATTCATACAGAAACATGAAAATGTACTCATGCCTTTCTGCTTCCTCTCTTGGACTTCTGCTATTGCCAAGAAATTTGCTTATGCCAAGCTGATGAAGGGAGAGAGATATATGGAGTGGAGTGGAGTTGCCCCAGTGACACTAGCTGAGTCTATTTTAGATCAGCTAACAGTGAACCCAGCCAAGATCAGAACCATTTAACCAATCTCTGACTGGCCTACAGACTTATGAGAAATAATAAATGATTTCTGACTTCAGCTACCAGGTCTGAGGATGGTTAATTACACAGTATCAGCTAGCTGATACAAGTTATAATTCTCCAATTAAATTATTTTATTAGTTTTTCTGTTCAGTAATTGCAGTAAGTTCTAACATTTTGTATACCATAGTGAAAAGAATATCCAGTAAGAGCCAAAAGACATATATGCTTCCATATGTCATAGTCTTAGACACTTATTCATTCAACTATGTGGATAATATTAGAAATACCAAAAAAATGTTCTCATTCAAACAATCTTGCTTTGGGGGGAGAGTACAGACATAAGCAAATCATTTCTGTCCGGTGCCATAAGTAATAATAGGAACTATTCACTATAACCATGATCTCTGAAGCAAAATAACCTGAGTTAAAAACATTGCCTCCATCACTTCCTAGCTGGGTGCCCTTATTTAACCTCACCTCTACTTTCATCATCTATAAGATAGAATGGGAGTGAATTATACCTACTTCATAAAATTGTTGAGAGAACTGCATGAGTTGATATCTGTAACATACTTAGAATATACTTTGATCTTGACACTCATAAACTTATCATTACATGCCAGTTATTGCTTAAAAATAAGTATGAAGGCATTGAAAAACAAGACTATATGGGGTAGGAACTGGTTGGAGGGGTAGTCATTGTAGAAACAGAAACCTGAAAATCTACTTGGACTTGAGTATCTTCATCTATATTTCAAGGAAGAAGACTAAATGACTGTTAGGTTACCTTATAGTTCTGAAATACAACATTCTTGTCTAGCATCACATTTTGTCTAGCATAACCCTTGTAGTAAGTTCCCACTAAATATGGCCTTTTACCATTAAAGTGGTTTTCAAAAGAAGTTGGTCTAAAGATGTTAATTCACATGTCATTATGTGTGACGATAGAGGCAAGCTTCATAAGATTATCACAGGATATTCTGGCACTGTTTAATAGAACTGGAAGCGAAAAGGGACTATCTATTCCCAGAATTTGTAGCATAAAGACCCAAATCATAAGTATGTATTATGCTTGAATAGAGCAGCTTAAAGTCTGTTAAATCAAATTAATAAACACAATAGACACATCCATATTTTCTCAGTGTTTAAGCAAAGTTACCGAATTCCTTCTATTTGCTTTTTTTTGTATTTCTGGTTACAAGATGCTGTCCTCTGCTGTTGGCTGAAGATGACACCAGGTAAAGTCACCAGCACACAGTGAAATAAAATGATAGTTTTGTTTCACCAACTAAATGCCTACAAATTAGGAATGGAGAACAAACACAGAATTCTGTATGTCCTTAGACAAACCTGCCTTGTTAACACCATGTTCCTCTTCTCCTGGGACATCTCATTTTGATGGCATTTGTCCTGTCCAAGCTTTTGGTCACTCAGATGGACTAACTGGAACTGTGACAAAGTGACCGATCCCATTGCTAATTGGGTAATTTTTTCCTCTAAAAGAGCTTTTATCAAGAATTTTCCTTGAACATATACCCTGTCATTGTTGACAGTACGTGGCCAACTTCTACTGAATGCATATCTACATTTATATCACTGTTAAATAACAATTTAGTTTGCATGTGTGTTTGTATGACAGCTCGCTCGCTTACTAATTATTTCAGTTCTCTTCAAGTAAGCTCATTCAGTGACAAGTGTGGCAAATCCATTTCCCCACAGGGTGAGAAATTCACCTCTTGGGATTCAGAGCTGACAACCGCAGCCTGCATGCCTGTGACCATCTTAGATGTATTCCCCCATACTACCTAGAAGTAGTAGCAAAAATGGGAGCATTGGTATTGAGTCAATCTGGATTCAAAACTTGTCTGTGTCATTTACCAAGCATGTGGCTTTGGCATCACTTTCTCTGCCTTTAAAATCTCCCAACAGGTTGTTTTGAGTTTTACATAAAGTGATGTATACAAGAAGTCAACAAAAGACCATGCCTTATGGATGCCCAGTAATCACTGGTTTGGGTCTGAACAAAAAAATGAAAACCAAGTGACTAATGCAAGGTTATAGAGTGAATGAGTAGCTGATGTGGAAAAAGAAATGGTAGCTGCTGCCGAATGAGAAGCTAAGCAGGAATGGGAATACTTTCCCTTTTCCTTTTGGCTAAATGGCACTGATCCTTTCCTGCTGCTTTGTTTGATAGATTAATTCATTCCGAAAGGCTTTAAAGATGTCTGGTAGGTAGCTAATAATCAGCTTTGAAAAACAAATCATTGGCCTTTCCCTTGCTGTCAAAGTCGCTAAAAAGAAAATTTGCATTTCAAATGGCTTCTAGTTTACTTCAGAACCACAGGGTAGACTTCTTTGAAGCTATCTAGAGCAACTAGTAAGTGTACTTTTTAATGGCTTATTAGTTGATAAACTGTAATTGGCATATAAGGGCAAGAGCTTCAAAAGACAAAGTTACAGTCAACTGCCCACTAATGTTTTAAATCAATCAGTGCAGCATTTATTTAAAAATAGAAGCATGTTGATGCAATTCATAACTACATCAAAGCTCTCCAAAAAGATGGGGGAATTCTAATAAATCACAATCCATGTGTAAAGGCCCGTCCCCTTGCAGATGCTGACATTTAAGATACATATGAGGGCATGTGCTTAGTACCCATATAAATGTATATATGTAATTCTTTTTTATATTTTCTAATGCTAAGTGAGAAAATATCCATGGTCTATAAAGGGAACAGGAAAGAAAAAAAAAAAAAGAACATTTGGTGTGAACTTGAATATGCCTCTGATGTTCCCTTAGTAAAAAAGTCTCCTTTTTGTCTAATGACATTTCTCATTGTGATTAACTCACTTTGTTTAAAGCTGTTTTTAAGCCAAGTACATATTCTGAGCTCTCAAAAACAAAGAAAATGAGCACAAAGATCATTAATTAAGGAGCCTGAAGCAGATACATACTTGCTCATCTTCAACATATATGCATCTTTATTAACAGAATGTAGTAGAGAAAGAAACCAACATGAATGTAATACTAATGTTTCTTGGGCCCCTCCGTCTTTCTAAGAACACTCTGTGAAGTTGAAATGTGCCCCCTGCCCAGCGCCCCCCCCCCACCGGACCCCTTAAAACGCGAAGATGGAAAAGCCCACAACCAGGAGGAAGGATGTTGGAATTGAGTTGTCAAGCTGTCCTGGATGTCTTGTACAAATTGAACAGGCCAATTTACTGCAACACTGCATAGGCTGAAGGCTCCTATCTCGCCTTTACAGTGCTTTCTCATGTTGAGATTATCCTCCTGGACCAGTCTTTCTTCCCAGCAGCTTTTCAGTTACTCCCAGATGCTTTCTGATCAGCCTATCCTGGGTAATACTATCATGTTAATCCTTACCTTGTGACCAGCCTGCTTGGCTAGGAGAGGAGTCTCTTGCCCAGCAATCTGAAAGCAACAGCTCTCTGTGTTTGGTGATATTTCTGAATCTTACTGGAGAATTGATTTCAATGTCTTCCCCTTTGTAGCTCCAACGCCTGGCTTTCAGGGTGGAAACAGGCAGGCTTTTAGAAAAACAAAAAATGGTAACTTCTCACATACAATCCCTGAGTTTCCTTGCCTATTACTAACCTCCGAGCATTGGGGGTTGGTTTGAAACTCAGCTGTTCTGGCTCTGCCCTCCAGGTGGCAGCGGTGCCACACCACAGAGGCTCCAATCCCCTCGTCCCCGACTTCAAGTGTTAATGCAATTGACCAATCAGTGCTAAGATGATGGGAGGTAATTGGGTAATTGTATTTTACTGATCACAAGCAGAGAAAGGGAAAGGAAAGGGGGAAAGAAAGAGGGGCAGAGGAGGGAAGGGGACTGCAGTCCGAGAGGAGATTTGGGGAGCTAGGACCCAAAACGTCAGGACGTGGCAGTGGCTGAGAGAGCCGCTGGAGGTGCCGCGGGCACAAGGAGCGCATTTATTTATCGGGGAGAGCGGGGAGAGCGGGCGGGGTGGGAGGGGAGGGGTGGGAGAGGATCGGGCGGGAGAGGAAGAGAGTTCGAGCCGAAGTGGATGGAAGGGGACCGGGGTTTCTGCCGCGCAGGCAGCCGCGAGCCAGGGCGATGGCGCTAAGGCCGGCGCGGAGCAGCTGCGCTCCCGAGAACGCGTCTCCTCGCGGACGACCAGCCGGCGTCGAGAAGGTCTGCGCGAAGAGAGACCAACTTGTGGCTCCCGACGCAGCTGGAAATGAGATCAAAGCTGCGGTTTCATTCGAGAAGGAGGAGAGGAGCCAGCGATTAGGGATTTTTTTTTTTTTCGTTCCATTTTCTGTTTTCCTTTTTTCTTTCCTTATTATTATTTTTAAATTTTCCTAACACCCCGTAGGTCCCCTCACTTCGCCTTCCCCTTTTGAAATAAAAGCCTAGTTTGAACTTCTTTCGCCGCGGCGCCCCCCGGATGCGCTGCCCGCTGATGGAGGAAAAGGGGACCCCGGGGCTGGCAGGGGCCACCGGCGAGGGACCGCGTCACGCGTCTCCCCCGTGATCCCGGCCCTGCTCGCGGAGTTCTGCAGCACCTGGAGAATCTGGACCGGGCGCCGGGGGTGGGGGCGGGGACAGAGGAAACGAAAGCCACCCCGAGCCTTAAAAAAAAGAAGAAGAAAAAAAAAAAGTAGAGGGGGGGGTGGGAGGAATGGGTTTCTTCTTGACAGCTGACGGAGCCTTGAAATTTTCCTCCACTACCTCCTCCCCCGCCCCCGCCCCCGCCCCCCGCACTCCATTTAACGTGAGATTATGAAATTGCAGAGGCGGTGGAGGGAAGGAGACAGGATATAACAGGGAGTTTGGAGGGAGAGGGTAAGGTGGCTGGCCGGGTGGCTGAAATCAAAAATCCAATTGCGCACTGGGTTGTGATGAGAAATCTAATCAGATCTTTGGAGAAGGGGCCGGCCGGAAGGCTGGCGAGTGGGGGGAGTTGATCCCCAAATTCTTCGAAGGGGTGCTGGGAGTGAGGGATCAACGATGTAAACGGAGACTTTTGTTGGTGGCGGTGGCGGTTGTGTGCCTTGCAAAAATGAAGGATGCGGGACGCAGCTCTCTCTTGGAACCGAACGCAGTGGATAAACTGATTGTGCAAGAGAAAAGGAAGAAGGAAGCTTTTTCTTGGGAGACCTGGATCTTAACACAAATGTGTATGTGTGCACACAGGGAGCCTTGAAAAATGAAATAAACCAGTGTCAGACCAACGGGGCTTGGTGTGTTCTGACATAAATAATAATAAAACAGCTGCCCCCCCTCCCCAAAAGGATGATTGGAAATGGAGAACGGAGGATCCACAAAGAAAAAGTATTTTCGTTTTTCTTTATAAAGGAGAAAGTAAGCCAAGGAGATATTTTTGGAATTGAAAGTTTGGGGCTTTTTTTTTTTTTTTTTTTAGGAAAGTAAAGACCTGCTATGGTGGTGTTTTCTTTTCTTTTTGAATTTCCCACAAGAGGAGAGGGAATTAATAATACATCTGCAAAGAAATTTCGGAGAAGAAAAGTTGACCGCGGCAGAATGAGGCATTGATTGGGGGAGAGAAACCAGCAGAGAGCACAGTTGGATTTGTGCCTATGTTGACTAAAATTGATGGATAATTGCAGTTGGATTTTTTTTCATCAACCTCCCCCCCCCCTTTTTTTTTTCTTTATGGTGTCAAGATCACGCGTTTTCGCTTGTTCTTAACCACCTGGATTTCCATCTGGATGTTGCTGTGATCTGTCTGAAATACAGTGAGTGATCCTTATTTTCTTATTTTATTGATGAAGAAAATGCCCATTTATTTATCATTCCTGGTTCCTTGATCCCTTCACCCCTTTTAGTGGGATTCTTAAAAGCCTGGCTTTTGGGGGCCAGAAAATAGGGAGAGGGTGGCCCAGGCATCTGTTCCATCAGGTTGTGCTCACCAATAAGCCCGTTTGCTATAATGATGCAAGTTGTCTGCATCCTGGGCAAATGCCTTTGCAAATGTTCACCAGGAAAAAAAAAATCTCCCCAAGAAAGCCACTGCAGTGTGGGGTGCCTGAGGTGTGTGACTGACACTCTGGAATGCATTTAAGTTGCATGGTAGCCTTGGAGTTAGAGGCACAAATGTTTAGCCATTGGAAATCTCGAAGGGACCCAATTTAAATTTCATTATCCAACCTGACATTACACATCAACAGAATGTATTAACACAAAAATATGACAATAAACCAAGCAGATGAAGGATGGCTTAGCGTGGGGGGATGGCTGGAGGGAGGGAGAGTGGGCATGGGGGGGAGTGGTGGAGAGAGGTGACTGCACTTTTCCCCATCTCTGTTGCATACACATGCTCAAATGTGGTCTTCAGATTACCTAGGTTCTCCCCAGTGCTAAGAATGGAAAGGAGGACCCACTTCTTTTTAGCCCCACCCCTTTCAAACTAACCACTTCTTTGGATAACAGAAAGGCTGCCCAGAGACAGAAGGCAGCTTGGGCAGTTGACTTGGGTTTTGCCAGAAATCTTCCCAACATCCCCAAGATAGGGCTCTTGAGAAAAAAGCAGAAATCTAATGTCTTGTTGTAACTTAGAAAAGGTATGTGTGTTGAGCTCCAGTGCTTCTCATGTGACAGCTTTGTCTTGGGAGACAGAGGCCAATAAAGAAAAATAAGAGAGGGTTGAAAATGCTTAGAAAGCCTGGGGGTCTGTAGGTTCACCGCTCTTTCCATCTCCTTCCTCCCCTATAGCTTCCAGGATCATGGAGCTGGCTTTTTTTCTTTTTTCTTTTCTTTTCTCTCTTTTTTTTTTTCTTTTAGCAAAACTCTTCCTCCTCATCCTTCTCCATTCCTCTCTGGGGCCTTTTATCAGAATCATAGACCCATATAACTTTAGAGCCAGAAGACTCCTCAGAGCTCTCGTGCCAATAAAAAAAGGAAACTGAGGCCTAGAGAAGCTATAACTCTGGTTAATGGCCAAAACTTAGGAGACAGGTAACTCCCACAAGCCTTTAAACAGCAGACAAAAGTCAGTTTAGGATCCAAGCTGGACAAGAATCAACACTACATAGTGTGACTACTTCTGTCCCCACATATGCCATTTTTATCTAAAAGGCTCGAGGAAGGAAACTGTCCTGAGAGCTTGAAATAAACTCCCACCACGCTGGACCTCAAGAGTAGCCATTCTCCAATATTCATATCCTTTCTTAGACTTTCATATCCTTTCTTAGACTTTTTTTTTTTTAATAGCAGAGCTCAGATACTACTAAAAAAATTAAAAAAAAAAATCCCCAAGTCTGGTATATCTCGAAAGAGATAAGAGGCCGAAATCTCCTGGGTCCCTCCTTGGTGTTGGGCACATTTAATCTGGTGAGTGGTGGTCCCTGGAGAGTCATTAGGAACCATGGAGTTAGATTTATATTAGAGAGGTGATAATAGAAACCAGAAACACCCTTGCTAAAAGCCTCTGAGTCTGTTCTTATGCTCACATCATCTATTCCTATCCTTTTCATTACTCCTTAACTAAACTAGCCTACAGCTGAGCACTTCTTTAATTTATTTTTCTGGGCACATGTTTCCTGTTGGGACACAGATCAGGCAATACATTTATCAACCTATGAAAACAATCGTGCAGGATTTTTTTTTTTTTTTTCCTCCCCTGAGCTCCTTGTAGGCTTCTGCATATCTTAGAATTCCTTGCAGGTTGTTTGTTTGTTTGCTTTTTTTTATTTTGTTTTTTACATGACCACAGTTAAGTCACTGCCTGTGATCATAGATTCATTCAAGTTAATCTCAAATTCCTGTTATGTTGCAACGTAGCACAACTGACAAAAGAGAAAAAAAGTACTTTGTTTTTGCTGCTCAGCTCTGGACATCACATGGGAAAATCCCCCAGCCTTGCTGTCAGCTTGGCTTCTGTTAATCCATGGAGATCCCTTGCTCTTTCTTTCTTTTTTTTTTTTTTTTTTTTTTGGTTCTTTTTGAATGGAAAATGTCTTCATTGCTACTCCAGTTAGACCTCCAAGTCCATTCTTCCTCTAAACATGGTCAGCTCTTCTGGGTTTAGGGTACCCTCCACACTTGCACACAGATGCAAACTTTTCTGAGAAAGAGAGGGAAGAAGGGGAGGGAGTGGGGGATGGAGAGAGAAGGAAAGAGAGAAAGAGGGTAGAGATATGTTTAAAGTTGTGGGCTGAAGTGTGTCCTCCCACTCACCTCCACTTAAGCATGTTCTTCAGATCTAGAGATGATGGAGCTTCTAAGGATGGCATCATTTTTCATGCTGGTGAATCACTTCCCCAGCACTACAGTTAGAGACGCATTGCCCAGCTTGGGGTTTATCTCCTTTTGTTTGGCATTCGGGGTTGGCCTGGTATTTCAAGCAACTTGCTCATGGACTGATGAAAATATTTTGACCATGCAAGACCTGGAAAGTTACCTCATTTCAGCTTATTTCAGGGCCAAGGTTGGTGCTCATTGAGTGGCATTTATGAGTAGCTAGTTGTATGCTGGGATTCTGCAGAGGGCCTTAGGCTTAGAAACCAGGTGGGTTTTCCAAATTTTGAAGTTACCTTTTCAAATATCTTCCCACTCTGATGTAATCGCTGTGCCCTTTGGGCAATAACTTTAATTTCCCTGACCCTCAATCTTATCATCTGTATAATGGGAATGATAATGTCAACAAATTTGAATGGTTTTGTGAATTAAAAAGTAATGTTATGCAAAGCCCCAGGGATAATAGACCCTCTAATGAGGGCTGTTTGTTATGGTTGTTCTTGGATTAATTTGGATTAACTTCCTGGGAATTAATACAGGCTGGCTGAGCCACTTTACCAATTCTGGTGGCTACACTGGAGAACCAGGAAATGTGCAACTGACCTCAGAGGAATCACCACTTTCTTCTTTTGATGTCTTATCAGGACACATTGGCTGCAATATATCATTTCAGATATGAAATACTGCTTCCAGACAGAAGCTGAAAAAACAAGAATTTCTCCTTAAAGTATAGAAACATAAATTTCAACAAAAATAACACTTGTGAGAGATTTTAGGGAAAAATAATGCTGTCGTGTGTACTTTTGGTCGAAAAGTTGCATATGATAGCTCTTTATATTAAATGTATAATTTTAGCTGTATTTTACAGTGTCTTGCTCAAAATGGAGACAGATGTCTAGGCAATTATATAATTTAGATAGTGTAAAATTCTGTAACTAATACTAAGGCCACCAAGTTCACAATGTGTATGCATAGACTTTCTGGATATAAGGAATCCTATGTTTGTTAAACCTCTTTTGTGATAAGATAAAGGCCTGATAGAATGTATGAAATCAAGATTTCATGTAGACATACTTGTCTTATAGTTTGCATATGCTAATCTTCCAACACCAACTTGCAGGCATTTTCTGAGGCAGCCAGTCATGATCACTGCTCATAATTTCATTGTCTACAGCGGCAGCCCTGTGTTCTGTCCGTTTCCTCAGTATGTTTCTGGAGACCTATTCTCCCTTGGAGGGAAAAAGAGTCCTACTGTTTTAATTATTGTTATTCTTGAGATCATATCTGGGGATGATAACAAGACAGTCAGGCTGAGGACTTGCCCACTGGAATTTTACACTGTGGCTTTTCAATAAGGGAAACAATTTGAAATCTGTGTTCATTCTGGAAAAGCATTCTAAAGCTAATCATTTTCACTGACCTTAAGAAGAGATGGAAATCATCTATGGAAGTTCTTACCATTTCATAAATTTTACTTTTTTGTGTGCTCCTTAAAGGTGACTAAGAAATTTGGTAAACTTGGACTCTGGCACCATAAGTGAATATGAACATTCAGCTTTCCACTGGGTCACGTGCGTTACATGCACCATTCAACCTCTCTGAGTCTGTGTGCTCATCTGTAAAATAGGGGTGATAACACCCACATAAAACTGACTGCCGTGAGGTTGAAATCAGATGGCATATGTCATGCACAGTAGGCATTCAATAAATGCATATTTAAATTGAGTATGTATGATTTTAGTTTAAGTAATGCATAATTTGCAAATAAAAAATAAGATGATATAGTCTGGTTTAAGGAAACAGTTTATCTAAATTCATGTTGGTACAGATTTGTAAAAGGAGAAATGCATTAAGGTTGGAGTAGCACAAATAGGTACAATCCTTTTTGGTAAGATCCTATACCTTTTTTTGTTTGTTTGTTTTGTTTTTGTTTTTAATCACCAGGTGCTCATCATGACTAGGGCCCTCCTTAACCTGGATCACCTATTTCACCTGTCCCCCTACTCCAACTCCCCTCTGGTAACCATCAATTTGTTCTCTATAGTTAAGAGTCTGTTTCTTGGTTTCTCTCTTGTTCTCCCTCTTACTCTCCCTCCCTCCTTTTTTGGCTCATTTATGTTTTGGTAAGACCCTACACTTTTAAAACATATTTGGATGTGCTTTAGTGAATGCTGTTCCCTCAGGAAATATTGAAACATGCTTCGGGAATTGTGGAAAATATCCTGTGTCCGTGTAAACTTTCTTTAGATTACTTTATAATACAAATATAAAAAATTAATGATTTATAAATAGTGTCTTGGAAGACTCTCCAAGGGGATCAAGAGTCTCTTGCATCTTACTTTTCTTCAAAATGATTTCTCTGAAGAAATGTGAATTTGCCAGTTGAAATTTGGTTGGGCAGATCTTGTGGATGAGACAGTGTGCTTATAACATTTTCTGATGGCAAGGATTTTATTTGTTCTCTAGCATGTTCTCAGCATCTCAGAAAGTGTCTGACAAGTAGTGTGCATGCAGTAAATACTCTTTGAATGACTAATTGAATTTAGTTTGAGACACCCCCTCCAAAAAACTCAAATGCACATATATCTGCATATTTGTATCTTCATGCAGGAACACATACGTGCAAGAAATGTGGCTTTCAGGAATCTGTAGAGGGTCAATGAAAAATACCAATGGGTGTACTGGCTGTGTGTGTTAAGCACCTACTGAGTGGCTTCCTTATGTTGCAAAAGCTGAGGTCTGAAAGTTAAGTGATACAAATATTTTTCCTACTCTTAATGTTACCAGTAACCCACTGTAACAATTTGTATAAGTCATTTTACCTCTCTTATATTCTCCTCTACTAAATAAAGGTTAAAAACTAAGATGCCTTCAAGCTAAGATTTTAGGATTCTGATCATAATTGACTACCTAGAGATTCAGGATTTCTAGAAACTGAAAATATTAATCCCCGATCTCAGGATACTAATTTTTAAAACGTGGAGTATAGTATTTGGGGAGGAAAGCAGAATCACTGTTACAGTGGCAGATATGCAGGGTCAAAAGGGGAAGGAAATCTCTAGTGTTTGTAGGGGAAATATAAAGCGATTGGAAATAGACAAACATTGCATTCCAACTTTGTTTCACACCTATTAGCTGGTGGATCCTTAGTAGCAATTAACCTAGCAATGTCTCTGTTTCCTTGACTATAAAAATGGAAATAATTTTTTATGCAGTTATTTTGGGAGCATTGAGATGTCTACATGTTTGGCACATGATCAGTGAACAATAAATGCTAGCTCACTTTCTTTTCATTAAAATCCTTGGTTATTTTTCACAGAAATGGGAACATTTAATTGAAAGTGCTATGAGTGTTTTGCTTTATATTTATACTGAATATGTAAATGAATTTTTTTTGCCAACTTTACTATCAAAGTTGGCAGTATTTTTTGATAATGTTTTCCAGTGTCAATCATATTTATAATGAAGACTAAAATGATGAAAGGCTTGTGTAAGATTAATTAACTTATTTCAACCTTGGCATAAGCTGATGGCAGATTTTTATGCTTATGGAAGCTTTTAACACTTAATGGAAGTTATGAGTATAATTTCCTAAAAGCAATAGTAACTACCATTTATTTATTGAGCATTTGATATGCACCACACACTATGTCGAAATTATGTATTTTTCTGCTTAATTCTCGCCTAGGGAACTGAAACACAAAGAGCCTAAGTAATTGCTCAGAGGTCATGTAGCAACTAAGCAGAGGAGCTGGAAGTATAAGATACATTTCTTCTGACTTTAGAACCTGAGATGAGAATCAGTAAGTTCAAACTTGTTCACTTGGTAACTAATAAACACGCCAGCTCACCATCTTCTAGCCTAGTACTCAGCCTGAATATTTTAATTGAGATTGCGATGGCTACAGTCTCCCCTTAGGTCACATAGACATTGCATATCTTTTGTCAATCTTCAGTGATATCCAAGTGTGCCCCTAAGTGAGAGAGGGACAACTAAGAAACACTTGGGGAAAATTGTGCTAATTCACTCAACAGACCAGCAGAAAAGCTTTACAAAATGTTGTGAGATCATCTGGAAATTCAAACTTGTATAAGAAATGAGGTCAACGCTAAAGGTGTTTGGTGTTTAGTTACAGTATCATACGAACCAGAGGCACTCCTGATGGTGGGCACCTAATGCCTGATCTCAGTTCTCCTCACGATTAATCTGTCTGCAGCGCTAGATACCAGTACCACCTCTGGCTTTCCCAGACCCTTCCAGAGCATTAAGGTGCTGCTCACTGTCCTTTCTTTTATTAATTTCAGTTCATTCTCCTCCAGTCCTCCTGTTCTCTCTTTAAATGTTGAGGGCTTCCCCCTTTGAATTTATTCTATTCTCCATCTCTCTGCATTCTTAAGACATGTCAGCTGGACTTATTTTTGAGAGATGACACTGAACTCCCTGGCCTCAGCCACCTTGTGGCTCCTGAATCCCCTTCGTCAGCAAGCTCCTACTCACTTATCTGGTCTCCTGTGGACCTTACAAACTTACTACGCCAACCGTAACTGATTATTTGCCCTCCACTAGCCTATATATTTTCAGTTTCAAATGATATCAATATCTCTTTCACTTCCCTCACATCCAGTGACTCACCGAATCACTCATCAATCTACCCTGTCTTAAACTCAGCTCTTTTGTCCCTCAGCCCCGCTTCCACTCTTTCTCTCCTAGATGTCTTCCAATGATGCCAACTTTTCTCCAGTGTAGTCCATTATTCATTCTTTCTTTAAAAGGATTAGCCTAAGAAATAAAGTCGAACATCCCCTTCTAGAGCCTTTAAGTACAGTTATAGAATAAAATCAAAATTCTACTCCTGATAATACAGTCTGGCCAGCCTATTCATACCTCTCTTGTCCGCCTGCCATACTGAATACGTTATTCCTCTGGAGATATCCTAGGCTACTTTTGGCTCAAACTCTGTGAGACCTAATCCATGTTTCTAGGATATACTCATACTTTAAGTCTAAGAGCAAGTTACTTCCTCTGGAAAAACCTTTCCCAGCTTCCCTAGACCCACTGAGTCCCCCCTCTCCTCTTTACATCAGCATTTTGTTCATAGATCTGTAGTAGCTTTTTTTCTTAAGATTTTATTTATTTATTTATTTATTTGAGAGAGAGAGAGAGCACAAGTGGGGTGAGGGGCAGAGGGAGAAGCAGACTCCCCACTGAGCAGAGAGCCCCATGTGGGGCCCCATCCAAGGACTCCAGGATCATGACCCGAGCCAAAGGCAGATGCTCAACCAACTGATCCACTCATTCACTTGAATAGCTTTTATCACTGTTGTAACAACTATTTACTTGGCTAAAACCTGCTAGATGGTGACTTTTTTTTTTTTTTAGGATGTAGAACTCATCTTAACTTCTCATATCCCAAACCTACCTAACATATCCCACAGAAGTTCTCAGTTTAACACATCTTGAGGGTGAAGTTTCCTTTCATCTGGTGAATGGTGGAAAGCCATTATTTTTCAATATTTCCACCATTAAGATATGGTGAAAAATATTTGTTTACTTACTATTTTTTATTTTATTATATTTATTATTTTATCATTATTATTATTTTCCCTTTTAGGGACCCAGTGTTTCAGAACTATTTTGACCAAGAAATACATTGCAATTTGTTTCTCCATTTTTCCTAATTGAAACATCTACTTGCCAATCACCACTCTGTAAATAACCCGCATAAACATTTTCGCCATGACCTGACATAAACTGAGCCGAGAGAAAAGGGGCTTTAGTAACCATATGCAATCATATGAGTACAGGCATGATTTTTTGAATCAGCTTTTTGAAATATTGGTAATAGCTGTCTTTGAGGATACCAGTTTTGAAAATAGTTCTATAATTATGTTTTAGCATGAATTTTAGGATCTAATTTATAGCTGCTAATTGTAAGCTCACTGCAGGTTTTGCCATGCAGTCTCCTGGATAGCACTGTTCACAAAGAGTATTATTTACAAAAAGGAAGGTGCTCCTTGAAGTCAGACACCACGCAAGCTACAGAGTTATATGAAGTGGACCTTTTTACTCATGAATGGCTATTGGAAAGACACTATGCTTTTGAATTTTGAATATTGCCCAAATATGGACTCATGCAGTGGAGGAATAAAAAAGATGGTCTCATTAGTAAAAATTCATGGTTTTAAAAATTTGGTGATCTATAGTCACTTTTTACAACATGTGAACAGCTGATTTTATGGAACCTCGTTCTTCTCAGGAGATGCTCTGGCATCATGCTTTAGAAGGACACTGCCTCCTTCCTTTCATAAGAAACAGCAAAAGACACTGGATTCAATTTTTTTTTATGTTAAATGGTAAGACACTAATTATGGTCTTATTCTTCGATCTTTGAATATAAATAAATGTCTTGAAGATGTTCAATTAGAACATTTCCATTACCTTTGTTCTTTTTTGTTTGTTTTTTGATTTTTGTGAAGTTTGTTTTTTTTTTTTCAGTTTTTCTTCTAGTCTTAGATGCCCCCCACCTCCCATTTAGAGATTTTGATTGTTAATCTCTAATAATAGTAAATAAGACAGCATTAATCATAGTGCTTCACAGGGCTTTTTAAATTTATCTATCCCTTTGGATCCTCTCAATTCTGGTCGCAGAATTTCCAAAGCAATATTCTCTATTAACTACACCCTTTGGGATAAAGCTTCAGGTCCTGGTGTATGTGGTGAGCGGGGTGTGCGGGGGCAATAGGGTGGTGTGCAGGGAAAGGTTTCTTAAGAGGAGCAAGTGCTGTGTTTGGCCCCTGGTTTTGCCAAATCATAAACTGCTAGACAATACTTTTCTTGGAGGGGTCTGTTTGTTTTATCCAATCAATTTTGTCCAAGTCACTATCTGGAAAGTGGGAGAATTTAGCCATTCAGTTACATGTCCTTATTTGCTGCTAAGGTGGATATCTGGGATGGGGGATGGGTTTCACACATTGAAAAACAGTGCGATCTTTTTCTTATGACTAATACTATCCTCTAATTATTAAAATCATCTGTTATTGTGATGTGGTCCTGCCTTAGAACAAGTCGATTGATTTGTGATGTTTTAATATATACCCTGATGTTGATAGAGCTGATCCCTTTATATGTTTTTTTCGTGTTTTTTTGTTTGTTTTTGTTTTTGTTTTTGATTTTTGAATCTAAGAAATGTAGTACTATTCTCGGGACAATAGAAGATTTTCTTGAACCAATGACTTGATGGTGAGAACTTCAGTAACTAAGTATGAGATAGTGGTTAAAAAAGGTGCGGTCATGGGGCGCCTGGGTGGCTCAGTGGGTTAAAAAGTTTCTGCCTTCGGCTCAGGTCATGATCCCAGGTTCCAGGGATCGAGCCCCCACATCGGGCTCTCTGCTCAGCAGTGAGCCTCCTTCCCTTCCCCTCTCTCTGCCTGCCTCTCTGCCTACTTGTGATCTCTGTCTGTCAAATAAAATATAAAAATAAAATCTTAAAAAAAAAAGTTGCGGGTATTTGAAAACGTAGACATGAATAGTTTGAAATGATAGGATTTACAACTGAATGGTTTACAGCTGAATCTGAGCCAGATCTCAGATTGTACTGATTCTACAACCTCAGGTGAGAAGGAGGTGGGGAGGACGGGGAAGGGAGAGGGAGATGGAGAGATTGATGGAGATTACTCTGAACCTGGCTGTTCTGGTCTGAGTGGAGGGAATGCTGATAGTTTAGTTCACTGATCTCTAGAGAGACTCACCTGGTCTGGGACCAGACCATGTGTGTGCGTGAGTGGATTCAAGTGCATTATGGGGCATAAGCCAGGGAACTCTGCTTTCTTCTTACTGAAAAGGCAGAAAGTCAGAAGCCACCCTAAAAGAGTTAACATCTACACAGTGGTGTTCAGGAAGGCAAGAATGGAACTATGAAGGCTTTCCTCTGTATTGTTTGAATGTTGCCATGGCAATAGTTTCCAGCAGAAGTTACATGTTTTTCAATTCCCCAAAGCAGCAAACAGGCTTTCCTCTCTTTCTCATCCTCCCTTTATCCCTCCCTATCTCCTCCATCCTTGGTCCTTATCTCCTCCACCTTTCCCTCCTCCCGCTGTTCTTTCATTTGTTCTCACTTTCTCAACTGTTCTGCATTAACAGCAAAAATATTCCAAGGCCACGAGGTCGCTTTTGGGCTGAAAGTAAGACATCCAGCCTTCTATCCAGGTTTCTGTTTTCCCCCGTCTGTTTACGCATTAAAGACCTAATTAGATGGAAGCTGTGGATGGAAGCAGGGTTGGGGCTTTCCCTGTTGGTAGGACATAGAACATATTATAATGGTTGGTGTTGTGGTGATATGTCAATTGTATCGCTCCAGGCAAGTGCAAGCAGCAGTCTCTGACAATTAGAAAGAACAATGACTTTACTATGAAGGAGCCCAGTCTCTTTAACCAGTGGAAGGATTAGCATGCATTGCAGGTCTCTGGAAGGTTCCTGTAGACCCTAGGAGAAATCTGCAGTTGGAAATGCCTCCTGTCTCTTTAAAGCCAGGCTAACGCCTCCCCTTTGGCTTATTTTACTGCCAAAGAAAGGGAAGTCAGGGGAATGGTGAGAGATCTGGTTTCCTGGGTGGTGGGGGACCCTGTCACATGCAGACCTGGGCCATAGGATTTTTTGCAGGGATGGGAGGAAGAAATCCTTGCCTGCTTAATGCACGTGGCCAGTGAATTGTGAAATGGGTCTCATTAGAGCCTTTCATATCCCGGCATGTGCCAAAGTGCTTTGCCGGCACAGCGCCATCACTTCAGGTCCATCCCTGCTGCTGTCTGCTGCAGCCAAGAAGGGACAGAGGCTCTGTCTGTATTAAAGGCTCCAGTCCCATCGCTCTCTGTCTACTGTTCATTGTAAGTCGCCTCTGGGCCTTTCCGTCTGGCCGGGGATGAGGCACAACACATACCCTAGGTGTTTGCAGAGAGGAAATACGAAGGATTTGAGCATCACGGATGGGTTGGAGGCAACAATGCTGACTGGCACCCAGAAGTTCCCTCCCTTTTCTCCAGGACTGACATGAAAGCTGTTGGACAGGGTTTCCTGCAAATAACACCCCCATACTCACCTGAAACCGGAGATGGGTAGTTCAGAGCTAAATAAGTTTTCGGAGCCTTTTGTGTTACTGCATGCAGAGGTACTTTTTGCTTTTTTTTTTTTTTTTTTTCAGATTTCCCTACTAGAGGTTTTAGAATCAAATTTTATCTCCCAAAGCATAGCCCCATCCGTAGCCCTCAGAACTGCCATATGCTGAATGCGAAGTGCCAGGCATTCTGCATATCCCTTATTGAGAACATCTGATGATTCTATAAGGTGGTTGATATAGAAGCATAGATGTGGAAGCCAAATCAAATTGTGCCCTCTCACTTCTTAGACCTGTGACTTTTGGTAATTTACTTACGCTTTTGAACCTCAGTTTTCTCATGGGCAACATGGGAATAAATATAGTACAGACTTGTGAATTATACTTGAAATAATGTATGTCAAACTTGTAGCAGAATGTTTGCAATGAAAAACATTCAAGGGGCGCCTGGGTGGCTCAATGGGTTAAAGCCTCTGCCTTCAGCTCAGGTCATGATCCCAGAGTCCTGGGATTGAGCCCCACATCGGGCTCTCTGCTCAGTGGGGAGCCTGCTTCCTCCTCTCTCTCTGCCTGCCTCTCTGCTTACTTGTGATCTCTGTCTGTCAAATAAATAAAATATTTAAAAAAATATTTAAAAAGACATTCAAGCTGTTATTTGTGAAATGTGAGAGTTATTTTCATATAACAATATTATGAAATAGTCATAAGGCACATGCCTCAGGAAGAACAATATTAAAAAATAATTAAGGGCAGATTGTTTAAGGAGAAAGGAAAAGTAGTTTTTGAAGATGAGTTTCTGAATTCAAAATGGTATAGTATCTGATATTTCTGGTATGACTCAGTTTGGAAAGCAGAATAGACAGCATGATTGAAATAAACCTTTGTTGCATTCATTCTGGATAGATGATTTTCATCTACCCATATTAGGATTTTTTGTTTTTGTGGGATTGATCTCTTGGGCTTTGTGTCATTTATGTCTTATATTAGAAATAAGAAATAATGCTAGCTATGTTAAGCAAAAATAAGAGTATTTATTGGCATAAACAATTGACAAGTCCTGCAGTGCATAAAATTCAGGTATGGTTTGATCCAGATACTAACAATGTCTTAGGGACTACCGATCTATTTTCTCTGTAATTCTCATAGTTTAGCTTTCTTCCATGGGCCATTTTCACCCTTGGGCTATTGTTTTACATTCCCTAACGCATCCACCAAAGATTCACATTTTGGTTGCACAATTCCCTTGAGACGTCCTGAGATCTAAGCTGACTGGAGTAGCTTAGGTTATATGCCCACTCATTGACCCATCACTGACTTCAGGGGAATGGAGCTGACAGTCAACTGCATATGCAAATGGAATCCAGAAGCTATCAAGAGACAAGGGAAATTAGGTGCTAGAGAGATGATCACAGATAAATACCATAGGTCCAAAGATGGAGACTGGGAAGGATGAGTTGTTCTATTTCACATTGTAATCTGCCTCAAGGGTTAATTTTGTTCATAGTTTCCTGTGCTGCTACATTGTAAATAGGTATTACAGTTTTAATAACCACCTAAGGAGTTTTGTTCTTCTGGAAAATCATCTGGCTGTAGCTATCAATTTTTCAGAGGAACAACTTCATCTGCCTTCATGATATTTTTGCATTACTCCTTTCATGAGTTAGGAACAGGTTCTTGTTTTTGAATGGGAGTTTCCATGCTTCCCTGGAAATGTGGAAACAAAAGCAAAAACAAAAGAATCCTCTTCAGACAATAACAATTAATTGGTAGAAGTTCTTTAAACTTCCTTAAACACCCATGATCTTGGTCACCTGCCCCAGCCAAGGCTGTGCTTCTATGCAGCCTTGATGTCATCTAATTTGTCACTGAAAAGATCTCAGGAGTGACATAGTCCATCCCTGAACTCTCCATTCTGCCTACCCAGAGATAGTAATCCAGGTAATAGGGCACAATGTCCTTTGCTTCTTAATAGGCAAGGTGGAAGAAATGCTTATCTGGGCTTTGGATACAAATAGTTGTTAATACCACCTATTCAAAGCACATGATGGCTCACCAAGTTCAAGGACTAGGAATATCTCTTTTGTACTCTTCCTGCTGTGTGCACTACATTGTACACACTATGGATACTTTATTTCTACTCACATAGTGGTGTGCTCTGAATTGAGAATCCAAGCAAGTCCAAATGTTTCTCATAAGAGCTGTTGGGAGAGCAAAAAGCTGGTAGAGTAGGCTGTGCCTAGAAATTTACAACAGTGAAGAAGATACCAGGTTATTGAAAGCCTTTTATACGGTAGTTATATGGTGCCTTATTTTTCTTATTTCATTGTATCCTAAACAAAAACCACAATAATAGTAATATTAATAATAACAATATATAAATGCCAATAAAGGTGACATTTATTGACCGATTGCTACGTATACGCACTGTTTCAAATGCTTCACCTTTGTAAGACATGGGCTCCATAAGTAAATAAGTAGTTTTTTGGTTTTTGTTTTTGTTTTTGTTTTTAGACATGTGTAAAAAGGAGTTTGGATAGGCTGAGTTGATATACCCATGTCACAGAGCTAATAAATGACAGCTCTGCTTTGAAATTCGGGTCAGCCCTATGTTTTTCCTCTGTTGCTAGGCTGCCTCTCACGTGAGACTGCTTCATTTAAACAACAACAAAACACCCAGGTATCTTATGGTTCTTGGTGCTATAGTCACACCACTTAAACTCGGCTTCTTTAACTTTAAAGCAATCAAAATACCAAAAACCTGCAACTCCTTCCTTGAACCTCACTTGCTTTTTAAAAATTTTTACCTGCGTTCTCAGATTTGTCAATCTGTTGTGATGTTTTTCAGCCTCTAGTTTGATTGAAGGCAGGTGCCAGGCCGCGACTCTGGATTTTTCTGCGCCATTTGTTTTAAATATACCAACAATTTAAGATCACCTGAGGTCAACCTCATGGGTATCTTAGGAGGCCTTGTTGTTTGTCTGATGTTGGGCAGAGTGAGGAAAAATTTCCCACCGCAGTGGTCCTGGAACTTTAAATACCTCAAGAGACATTAGCAGCTGGCGGGCGTTCTTCCTGAAGATGGGATACCACGAGTCTCATATTAGCTATATGTGGCCATGCCACGTGTTTCTTGTCTCATTTGTAACCATCAGAAGACATCCTCCTCCATATGTAGAAAGGGGAGATTGGGGCCTTTCCTCCAGAGTCCCTAAGACTCTTGACTCTCTCAGCCCAGCATGGTATGTGGGAGGCACTGAAGGGGAGATAGCTCTGGGACACTGCTTCTGCTGCCTGTCCCAAGAAGCTACTAAACAAAATTGCTGTCCTTGGCTTATCCAGGCATTGGGCCAGTTAGGAGAGAGTGCACCGAACTAGTTTCCTTACTCTTCACTGTGTCACACTTTCTTTTGCTTATGAGACACACAATACAGTAGCACAACAAGCAGACACACACACTGCAGTTGTAGGATTCACGGACACAATCACACGCTCACTATGTGCACATGTGTGCACGCATACGCACATGCACACACACAAACACACATGCACATAATCCCCACCAGTTTATCTTCAGGTTCTGAATTCCCAGCTGACTCGGGCAGGGGTGGGGAGGGTGGGGGCTTCTTTGAGGCACGTGCCATTCATCTTTCTCTATAATTCAAGACAGGAGGGAAAGAACGGCATACAGGGCAATAGGCTGTGGCTGTGGGGCACGCTTTGACATCCAAGAATGATTCTCCTTCTTGCCTACTGTATATTTGACCCAATACTGCTGTTTAAAGAATGTGAAGTGACTTTAATATCAGTTGTGGCTTCCTGTCCCCAAATCTAATACTTTTTAAAAACAAACAGAAGAGGCTTGGTGCGTTTCGCTATTTGATGATACTTGAACAACTGCTTCCCGTCCCTTGGGGCTGGCGAGACAGAGTGGTTCTTGCTTCCTGTTGTCTCTAGGATATGCCCCTTTCCAACCGTAACTCGGGCTTTTAGCACTTCTCAGGCCCAGATAACTATAATCATGCCCTGATTTGCCCTTCTCCTCCCCATGCACCTTTATCACCTGTGATTTATCTTTCCAGAGGCATTGCTGTTCTCTTCTAGCAAACCCTCACTTGTGAGATAAATGCCAGACCCTGAAACCTGGCACGGCTCCAGACGGCCTCTCTCTCTCTTTCAGCTCTTCTCTCCATTTCAGTATGTATTTCTTAGCTATACCATATTGTTTCCATTTCCTACCTACCGCTTTGTATGAGCGATTGTTCTGTATGCCTATTATTTGTTTCCCCACCTAAAGTAAAGGCTCCCTGAGGTCAGCCCCTTGACTTGTACCTCTGTGTACTTACATAGGAGGAGATACTCAGTTCATCTTCATAAGGGAAAAAACTTACTTCATAAGCTTCCAACTGCTGATCTTAAAAGACAAAAAAACATTGCTTTCTTTTCCATTAGTTTCTCATTATTTTTCCTAATAGATGGCCTCATAGATGCTCCTTGGGGCTAGGCGACCTGCTCTATTCATGGCACCCACCTCACGGCATGTCATCTTCGCAATAAGAAGAGCTCTGTTTGGCAGAGTTTCCTGTAGGATCCCTTAAGAGATTTGATAGTCAGATAGCAGGAAATTCAGAGCCCTAGGTTTCCCATGGCTGTTTGCTTAGCAGGGATGTGGAACTCTTCAGTCAAAGCAATGTGCTTCTGTAGGCAAAGGCATGCTTGCCTTCTTCGGAGGGCTACCTCGCTTCTGTTTTTCCATAGTGCTGATATGACACATGTATTTCCCAAGGGGCATGTTCACGTGTACAAGATGTTTCCTTTTCCAACTTCCCGTTCTATGACAGTTATAAGAGCATAATGAAGTTGTAACTTTAAATGTTTTAAATCTCCTGCCTGGGTTTGCATATTATTAAAGTTTGCAGCATTGGTTCCTGAAGCTAATCCACAAAATGGGAAGGTGTCACGAGGAGGTTTGCAACAACAAATGGGGGAAAGGAGCAAAATGCGGTGGAGTTTCTTACAAAAGTAAACTTGTGTGATTCAAAAAGCTGATATTTATCTTTTCTCCTGTGTCATTTTATTAGGGTTGAAATGTCCTTTTTTAAAAAAAAGTTGAATGGTTATGATATATGTTTTTTTTTTTAATTTTTAAAGGTTTTATTTATTTATTTGACAGAGGGAGAGAGAGATCACAAGTAGGCAGAAAGGCAGGCAGAGAGAGAGGAGGAAAAAGGCTTCCCGCTGAGCATAGAGCCCGATGTGGGGCTCATTCCCAGGATCATGACCTGAGCCGAAGGCAGAGGCTTAACCCACTGAGCCACCCAGGCTCCCCGATATATGTTTTTTAAAATTTTTTTCTCCTAATGGCGTTACTTGGCAAGATAAGTGTTTTGTGTATTCTCCTATCTTTATGACACATGACCTCCATGTCTGTCATTAACTCCCAACGATTCAGTAGGCTAGGACACTGCAATAAGATACGAACACTAGAGTCCTGGGAAAAAACCTTGTACTGGTGTTTGTGGGTAAAATAGAAAATGTGAGCCCATGTCACCATAGCATTTTGAGAAGGGCTGTTTCCTGTTTCCACTGCTGACAATGGTCAAAAAGGTACAGCTAGTACTGATGCTGCTACACGAGGCCACGGGACTCAAAGCAGCTTACCTTCCCTCTCTAAGCCTTTTGTATCTGTAAAATGAGGGGTTTTGATTTAGATGCTCTGCAGTATTCCTTTTAGCTCTCTCTTTCTGAAGTCTAAGACATTTCACAGAACTATTTGCAGGCTACAGGACTATATTTGCCAGAGAGAGTGGAAATGCATTTTCCTTGTTCCCCTTCTCAGATATTCCTGATGCCTTATTTCCTTTCTGCACATCTTGCCCTCTACTGGCTTTTTTTTTTTTCTTCATGCTTGTCAAATATATTTCTTTCCTCTTCTATCTGTGTCTAGCCAAGTCTCCCAACATCAGAGGGGTGTGTATGTGTGTGTGTGTGTGTGTGTGCGTGTGGCTATTCCCCAGGGTAAGCACTTCATTTCAGACTTGCTTCCACTAATTAACTACAAAATTAAGTAGGTGAATTCATTGATTCAGCACTTGGTTTGATGTTTATATTAATTCATTAAAAAGGAAGCCCTGGATGTGGCCAGAGGCTTGACGGGAATCTTTCCCTCCCCCTGAAATCCCCTTTGACTTCCCACACTAGATAGCTATCTTGCTATTTCTCAGAAGTACACACACATCTGGGGAACAGCCAAATGACTGAAACTGCAATGGGTAGGAATTCCATTCTTTGTGGTGATAGAAACGATTGTTGCTTTTTCTTCTCCCTGCTCTGCTCACGGGCTACTGCTCCAGTTCTCCTTTTCATATACCTGGTGAATTCCCTTTGGATGCCTTCTGAGCTTTCACTGACCTCTATTCCATGTCAAATGCCCAGGTGGCCACTGCCCACTTGGCCCCAAGCCCAAGAGGAAAGTAGACCCCCACAGGGGTGGAAATCCTCACCTCACTTCCATCACAAAGAACTTACATAGGAAGCGTTAATAGGGTTCCACACCCTGCATCAGAGCCATCAACTGGTTTTCAGGGGGAAGTATTGACTTAAAATCTATTTTCATTTTTGTTTCCAGCAATCACCTCCTGTTTCATTCTTCTTTGCTTTGTATATAATAACCACAAGTGAATGACAGGAAGGGTGGCCATTTGTCAAAGAATTGTACTTACCTTTTTTCTCGACATTTATCATTTACATAGGGATTCATTGTGGTTTTTCAAATCTCTATAAATAGTACCTAGCCGGTAAAATATGTTTTATGATAAAGTAGAGCAGAATGTGGTTTGTAATAGAGTAGCATCCATTGTAAACGAGGCTTTTCTTGGAGCCCATCCAAGCAGTTGGGTTACTTGTCTAAAGTAATTGGATTAAAAGAAACACGTACGAAATGTATGTTCTCTGATTTTCCATACCTTCTGTACCTTGCACCCCTGTTAAGAATCCTGAACTAAGTGTGACTGCCTTAAGACAGTTCATTTTATGGGGCGCCTGGGTGGCTCAGTGGGTTAAAGCCTCTGCTTTTGGCTCAGGTCATGATCCCAGGACCCTGGGATCGAGCCCCACATCGGGCTCTCTGCTCCGCGGAGAGCCTGCTTCCTCCTCTCTCTCCCTGCCTGCTTCTCTAAGGAAAAAAAAAAAAAGACAGTTTATTTTATTTGTTTCACTTATTAAATTGTGTGCACTGATTGTTAGCATAAATTGACCTTATCTCGCACTGTGGCATTGGTAGCTGCCTCTGCCGATCTTGCCCAGCACCTTGTACACAACTCTACCATGGATGGCACTTATGCCATCATTGTAATTGCATGTTTATTAAATATGTTCCCCATAGCATCCTGAGCTTTTTCTCAGGGAAGCTGTCTTATTCTTCTTTGTGTATCTCCTTGATACATAGTAGATATTTTATCAGTGTTGAAAGAAAATAAATGTAGTGAAAGAAAATAAATATAGTGAACACTAAAAACTTAGAATTTGTTTAAAGCAAGATTTAATCCCCCTGATCATAATGCAATTTGAATTTAAGTAAACTTTCTTTTGCAAAGTTCAGTATCATAGTGTTATTAATTACTATATCAAATAGAACTACTAAATTCATTTTATACATTCGTGTTTTGAGATACTACTTTGGGTTTCAAAACATCAACACACTTTTTTTTACACATTATTTAAAAATATGATTGAATGAGCATGATTCAAGGAATTAATTAATCTTTAATAGATTTTTATAATTATATATAATATATGTACATATATATAATATAATAATCTATTTAGTAGATTTTTTTTTCTGGACACCTGGGTGGCTCAGTCAGTTAAGCTTCTTCCTTCTACTCAGGTCAGGACCCCAGGGTCCTGGGATTGAGCTCTCCATCAGGCTCCCTGCTCAGTGGGGAGCCTGCTTCTCCTTCGGCCTGCTGTTCCCCCTGCTTGTGTGCTTTCTCTCTCTTTCTGACAAATAAATAAAATCTTTAAAAAAGAGAGATTGGGGGGGAGGGGTGCCTGAGTGGCTCAGTTGGTTAAGTGGCTGCCTTCAGCCCAGGTCATGATCCCAAGGGTCCTGGGATTGAGCCCCACATCAGGCTCCCTGCTCAGCAGAGAACCTGCTTCTCTCTCTCTCCCTCTGCCTGCCACTCTGTCTACTTGTGCTTTCTATCTCTTTGTCAAATAAACAAATAAAATCTTTAAAAAAATAAAAAAATCTACAAAAGGGGTTTTATAAAGAATAGACATTATTAAGCTTTCCATTTTATAGTGCAAATATTTTCTTTTTTTTTTTTAAGATTTTATTTGTTTATTTGACAGAGAGAGATCCCAAGTAGGCAGAGAGGCAGGCAGAGAGAGAGAGAGAGGGAAGCAGGCTCCCTGCTGAGCAGAGAGCCCAATGAGGGGCTTGATCCCATGACCCTGAGATCATGACCTGAGCCGAAGGCAGAGGCTTAACCCACTGAGCCACCCAGGTGCCCTATAGTGCAAAGATTTTCTATTTGCAAATTTATTCTGGAAAAGACAGACATAGAAGGGTATCTGGGTGGCTCAGTGGGTTAAGACTCTGCCTTCAGCTCAGATCATGATCCCAGGGTCCTGGGATCGAGTCCCACATCGGGCTCTGCTCAGCAGGGAGCCTGCTTCGCTTCCTCTCTCTCTGCCTGCCTCTCTGCCTACTTGGGATCTCTGTCTGTCAAATTAATTAATTAATTAATTAATTTTTTAAAAAGATACAGAGAAGAAACCTAGGGTCATATTGGCTTGTCTTATATGGGCCAAATTGAATTGATGATTGTCAAGTCCTTTTTAACTTCCTATAGAATAAACATAAACATGAAAGTTTTTCCTAATATTTTGCATTTAAATTTTAAAATTTTATAACTTAATATTTGTAATTTTATGTGTGTGTGCATATAAACATATATGTATATATACATATGCATATGTAAAAATATATACACACATAAACAGATACATATACATATTTCTTGGTATATCACATTTAGAAGTCTGGATTTTACTTCTAGTGTTCTTCTGTGTAACACATTACAATGTAACACGTTATACTGTCACTAAGATAACAAATAGAATGTGGGAGATAATAGCATAATGAAGGGTTATTTTATGTTTATACAAGAATGGTATATTGTTCATTATAAGGGGAATCTACTTATAGTTGGAAGTGAGTATAATAGAATTGTTCCTCATTCAATAATTTCTATAAGAAATATTATTTCAAAATAACATTCATTCAAAATCTAGATACTATTATTTTAACTGTTTGTAGCAAAGATCATACCCCAACTGAAAAGTTAAAAGTTTAAAAAAAAAAAAAAGTGTTGAATGTTCACATTGCTTTCCATTTGAGAATTTACTTGCTGCTCAATATCAGCTCCTAAATTCTTTCTGCAGTTGGCTAGAATAATTGATTTAAGTAAAATAAAGTTTCACAAAGTAGCATTAGGACTTTGGACAATTTTGATACAATTATATAATTGTATAATTGCAGACTCTAGACAAATGTGCCCACTTTGTGGGATGACCACAATGTAAGTTTGCTAAGAGTAGGAAAGCCAGTATATTCAGATTATCAATTTTTAATCAAGGAACTTGAATTTTCCCATACACAACTCCATTTAAAGAGAAATGATCATTCAGGAATCTTTTTTTCCCCTTAGAGTCAATAATGCATTTGATGTCTTTGCAATGACAGAAAAAGAAAATGAATCATAGGTTTACACTCTGTTCATGGAGTCTGAATAATTTAATTAATGTTTTTATAATAAGATTTGCTTTCCTCCAAGATGATTTTTGTTTGAGACTTTGAAGCAAATGAAGATGTTTCTTTGAAATTGTGATTTCTACTAGCAACATTTTCTTTTCTTTTCTTTTCTTTTCTTTTTTCTCTTCTTTTCCTTCTCTTCTCTTCTCTTCTCTTCTCTTCTCTTCTCTTCTCTTCTCTTCTCTCCTCTCCTCTTCTCTTCTCTTCTCTTTTTAAAAGTTTAACAGGTCCAGGAGCAATTCTTCTTTCTCTTTGGGTCTTATACACCTTAGAAATATAATGAAAGCTAAGGGACTTTCCCCCTCCTCCCTCCACGCTTCAGGTATTTCAGGGAGAATCCCTTCTGTGGATCTTTGCTAAAAGAGGGCTGTTTCTTGAAATGGATTTATCTGTATCATCTACAAGGCCAGGACACATAGCCATCCTCATATATCTATTATAGTTTTTAATTTTTGAATGAGATATGGGTGGATGTATCAAGGAAAGTTTGAGTCTCTTAGGTTCCCAGATGTTCATTTTCTCTTGTTTCATGAGTTTGTAGGATTGGATTCATAGTATTCTACACTTTGTGGATACATTTTGTTATTGTTATTTGCTTATTTTGCAGTCATTGGGAAAAAATGGCTAACCATAAAGTAGCTCTTGGGACTCCTGGGTGGCTCAGTTGGTTAAGCATCTGCCTTTGGCCCAGGTCATGATCCCAGGATCCTGAGATCAAGTCCCTCTTTGGGCTCCCAACTCAATGGCGAGTCTGCTTCTCCCTCTGCCTACTACTGCCCTTGCTGGTGCCCTCTCTCTCTCTCTCTCTCTCTGACAAAGAAATAAATAATTAAAAAAAAATAAAGTAGCTGTTATGTAAATCTCAAAATATTTTTTTCATCCTTGGTTCCATCTTTTCATGTAACTCCTACTTAAAGAAAACCTTCAGCTTTCTGGAACTTCTAAGTAAATCTATATTTATGTATGTTCAGTTTGGAGGATGCCCATTGTAATGCTCAGGAATGGATTGATGTATCATGCTAAGGTTTTTTAGTGGTATTTTTGTAGCCCTGAACTTCAAGTAGAACCTTTAAGAATAGGACTTCATGCTAGACTGAGTGGAATTCTATTAATAATTGAATGAGTTGGGAGATGAAACAAGTGGCCTACATAATATGGTTCATTCCTAGTTTGTCACATCATAAGATGGGATAGAATAAAAATGCTATCATGTGATTCCCTGAGTCTATGGTGTAGTTTTGAATGAAGAAATTGATCTCCACCATGATGTCTAAATGTGTCATCCATGAAAGAGTTCTTCCCTGTGAGATCTTCATGTGCCCTCACCCATATTAACAAGTGGGGGTCTATGGGGGTGCCTGGGTGGCTCAGTTGGTTAAGCGGCTGCCTTCGGCCCAGGGTCCTGGGATAGAGCCCCACATCAGACTCCCCACTCAGCAAGGAGCCTGCTTCTTCCTCCCCTCCCTGCTCATGCTGTCTCTCACTATCTCTGTTGCTATCTCTGTCTCTCTCCCAAATAAATAAATAAAATCTTAAAAACAAACAACAAACAAGTGGGGGTCTACATTCAGGGTTGATGGAAGTGGTGAATGAATGTCATACCCCAGTAAGAAGTTTAGGGGGCAGGGCAATCCAAGCTCACATTCACTGAGGCAGTTTCAGTCAGAGCCAAAATGAGAGAACATTTGATATAGTTCAGTTCAGAACAAGTTATTAAGTGCCTGCTGCTATGTAGTACGTTAGCCACTCCCGATATAGGCTGCTTATGACATCCGCTCTATCACATAGAGTTTTAAAGTGAGTAAGGGAAGAAATTCAACTTTCACTCTCAACCTTTGTGTTCTCTAATTTAGGAAGTCACTTAACCCTTCAGAAGCTCTCTTTCTTCATCTGTTAAATGTGGCTGCTCTGCTGTGTCTCCCACATTCAGTGTTGTCGAAAGCAGGGAAACAGTTGGGAAAGCCACTTAATTTTTACTCAGGAGAGCTTAGGGTTTACAGTCTGCTGGAAAGAAAGGGGTCCCTTGGAGACTGGTTTTAGAAGAGCAAGGTAATTGTTTTACTCAGGGAGTATTCAACTTCTGGGTTGAATTGGGGGTAGGAAAGTTGATAAAAATTGTTTTGAGACCTGAAGTGTATCCAACGAATTAGTGTATGAAAGTCTCTTATGGTTTTTAAAAGGATACTCAAATGGAGGGCTTAAAACTCTGTAGCAACACTTGGCTTACAGTAGGTTCTCCAGTGTCATCGTGCTCAGCTTTTTTCCCGGTAGCCAACTTATTGAGGAAGAAAAAATACGGGAAAGTATTAGAGCTGGTTTACCCAGATTGTTTGTATACACTACTGTGATCCAAATTACCTGACATGCATGGTAACTCTCAACTCCGTTCTGCCTATAAACAGTCAATGATCTTGTTAGTTGCAGCTGTAGACCCAGTGGTAGCGGAAATCTTTGTTTATTGAATTTCCAGCTTCCAATCAACTGTGCAGAGAGCAACTGTGTAAAAATAAAAGTCACTAGTCACCCTCTTCTCTCTTCACCTCTGCCTCATTGTTCACCTCTGCCTCATTGTAAGAAGAATTCAAGTTCTTAGATTGGCTGAAAAAGTAGATGTTCTATAAATAATGTAGGAAAATCTTTTTTTTTTTTTAAAAACAGTTTATGGGCTGCACTATGTCCTCCAAAATTAGTATTTGGAGGCCCTAACCCCCAGGGCCTCAGAATGTGACTGAATTTGGAGATGCTGTCTCTGAAAAGGTAATTCAATTAAAATGAAGTCTTTATGGTGGGTCCTAATTCAAAACAACTGATGACCTTATAAAATGAGGAAATTTGGACACAGACCTGCATGCACACAGAGGAGAGACTGTGAGAAAATAGTGCAAAGGTGGCCATCTGCCAGTTAAGGAAAAAGGCCCCAAAGAAGCCAAACCCGTAGCCATCTTGATTTTGGACATCTAGCTTCCAGAACTGTGAAAAAATACACTTCTGTTGTTAAAGCTACCCAGTCTGTGGTATTTTGTTATGGCAGCTCTAGGAAAGTGATAAAATGACTGTGCACTCTTTCCTTAACTGGATGTAGAGCCATGAATGCCATAACAGAAGAAATGATCTGATTTACGCACACGTCTAAAGGAATGCTTTCTGTCACCATCACCTCCAGCAAGCACAAACCCTCAGCCTGGTTATCCTCCAGAATGGTAGGTGGAGGGCACAGGAGTTGCTCTTTCAGGAGAACCATTGGATGAGTCCTAGAAGCCCCACATGTGGGTTAGTTTCATATGTCTTGGGTCATACAACCTCCTTCCATTCTGCACTTTTTTCAGGAGTTATAGATTCTGAAAAGGAATCCTATGTTCTAAAAGGGAATTTATGAGCCAGATGTTGTAGGATCTGCCTCAAACATAAGGACAACCTCAGACCCCCTTTGGGGTTCCTAAAACTTGCTGTGCAGGGATCTTTTACTCCCGGAGTGGCGCCAGGCTTGGGAATTGAGCTCCCTTGGAGTATACAAACTCCAGGCTAGTTAGCAGTAGCCTATTCAAAATTTGTACAGCTTTGCTACTTACAGGCATACCTCATTTTCTGGCACTTAACTTCATTGTGCTTCACAGATATTCAAGTTTTTGTTGTTGTTGTTGTTTTTAACAAATTGAAGATTCAAGACTTTAGTGGAGGAAGTCACGACACATGTAGTAGAAATAGCAAGAGAACTAGAATTAGAAGTGGAGCCTGAAGATGTGACGGGATTGCTGCAGTCTCATGATAAAACTTGAATGGATGAAGAATTGCTCCTTATGACTGAGCAAAGAAAGTGGTTTCTCGAGGTGGAATCTACTCCTGGTGAAGATGCTGTGAAGATTGTCGAAAGGAGAACAAAGGACTTAGCGTATTACAGAAACTTAGTTGATAAGGCAGCAGCATGATTTGAGAGGATTCACTCCAATTTTGTAAAAGTTCTACTGTGGGTAAGATGCTATCAAACAGCATCACATGGTACAGAGGAAACATTCCTGAAAGGAAGCATCTGTTGATGCGGCAGACTTCACTGTTGTATTATTTTAAGAAATGGCCATGGGCACCCCAACCTTCAGCACTCACCATCCTGACCAGCCAGCAGCCCTCAACATCAGGCAAGACCCTCCACCAGCAAAAGGATGACTTTCTGAGAGCTCAGATTATGGTTAGCACTTTTAGCAATCAGCATTTTGAAATTAATAATTTAATTAAGCATTTTAAATTTAATTTTTAATTAATTATTTTTTAAAATTTTAACGTCCATGGCTTTGTAGACATAATACCATTGTACACTGAATAGACTATAGTAGATTATACTATATTATATTTATATCTAAACATAATTTTTATGTGTATTAGGAAACCAAAAAATTCAATTGACTTGCTTCATTGCAATATTTGCCTTATTGCCTGGTCTTAAACCTGCAGGTAGTACCTGAGTGCCCACATTGGGTAGCATTTAGTGAAACGGATCTCTGATTCGATTAAGAGAAAGAAACGATGGGATTTCATTCGTTTTATTGTCACTGTTGCAGAGGAGTGGTGATGATCCGTTAGGAGTAGTATGGTGGGATGTGAAAGAGCAACTCTGAAGCAAGATAGACTTCAGAGTCCCTCATCGCATGTTATCACTTCAAGCTCCCTTAGAGCTAGATTTCCTAAATATTGCTTTCCTCCCCATAAACAGAGATAATAGCAAATCGGCATAATAACAGTCACTGTAAATAGGGATAAGAATAATGCCCACTCCATTCTCTTATCATTAAATGAAAAAGAGCATGCACCTAGCAGACTATTTGGCATATAGTAAGGATCCAATAAATGTTAACTACTATTATTCTTTATGGTATTTATTTTCGACACCTTTTAAAAAAGATTTTATTTATTTATTTATTTTTAACAGAGAGAGTGAACCAGCACAAGCAGGGGGAACAGCAGAGGGGGAGGGAGAAGCAGGCTCCCCACGGAGCAGGGAGCAGATGCAGGACTTGATCCTAAGACTCAGAGATCATGACCTGAGCCAAAGGCAGACACTTTATGGACTGAGCCACCCAGGTGCCCCTCAATACATTCTTTTTAGTGGAAGAACTTTTTAGGCTAAAGAGACATTTTATGCTGACTTGACTGCTGGATATCACTGCTATTACGTCTCATTACGAGAAATAGCATGTTTCTAGCAAGAGGGGGCCAGCTGGGATGAGACTCTGAAAACTCTCTCAGCTAGCAACATCAGCTGTAGATTTTAAATAAATTCACAATAATCCTGTTTGAGGCCTGTAAGCTAAGGTTCTATCTAAAACACAGAGCCTTTAAGTACCAATATTAGCTTCATCCTTCAGAAAGTGAAAGCTGAGAAGTATAGAATTCAAAATAGCTTTAAAAAGGGTTGAGAACAACAGGGCTTGGTAAAGGAAGATACTTAAGTGATAGTGTCGAGTCTCTAGACCCGTGGTTCTCAATCCGTCCCATGCATGGAGATCTCCAGAGGAAACGTCAAGTGGTTCCCTACTAGAGCTTCACCTGCTGATTCAGACTCTCTGGGGATGGGTCCTGTGTATGAGCATACACAGGAGTGATCCTGAAGCACATACCGCCTGTGTTGATGATCATGGTCCTAAATAAATTCTCCATATGGGTCCCAAAATGTCATGTGTTAAAAGTCGTATTTTTAAACCCATTTTATTTTCTTACTGATCTCCTTGCCAATGCCACAGTTTGATGTTATATAAATACTAATCCAGTCTCTGAAAATGATAGGGTTTTCCTAAAGAATATTTATTTATGTTTTCAATGTTTCCCCATCTTCTCTTCTTTTAAATATATAATGCTGTTCAGAATGATACAATTTTATGATGAATTTTAGAGCTCCACATAAAATAATAAAAAAATTTAAACCATATATGGCATTTCCCTAATGTAAAGTAGAATGACAGAGAAATTTGTTTTGTGCTCAGTTTAGGAAGCATCATGATTTTTTCCAAGTTTTCTTGATGAAAATGTCTGTGAGACAACATGAACCAAGACCCTCTTGGATCTCACTTTGAAGTGTTTTTAGTTGTAATAGTTAATGATATTAGTTCCCCTTATAAAAAGGCAGGTACTAGGTGTTTTGGTAAATCACCAGCCAAGTAGAAAGCACTATTTGTTTTGAAGGAACTCAGCACCTAGTAGGACAGGGCTTAGGATAAAATATTCTACTCTCTCCCACGAAGGTATCCTTGCTCTTTCCTATACTGAATGGAAATTTGGTGATACAATGGTCCAGTATCCTTTGCTTACTAGGACGTTCCATGCCATTCTCTTGAAAGATTGAATTGTTCTTCCTTTTATTGACTTACTGTCCCTATACAATTTCATCTCCAGATGAAAAGGAGCAGGGAAAGCAACGGTTTGAATTAGAGAGTTCATGAAACACAAAGCCAATGATTATAGAAAGTTAAATATGTTCCTGGAGATGGCAGGGAGTCTATCACACTTTTCAGGATTCAAACCTAACATTAGTTTCATTGAACTTTGTTTTATAGTTCCCTACTTTCTTTGGAGTGTGTAGTTCTACTCCATTTGAAACAAACTTAATACTTGAACATATTATACCTCAAGGTATAATGATTAGTTTCACACAAAAGAGCCCCCACAAGGTCCCATTAAGCACCTCATTTAAACACAATAACTTCCTATAAAACATACTTGTACTCAACTCCATTGAAAGCTCTAACATGTGGAATAAAGGGCCCCTCATTAATATTATCTAATTCTGCTATTATAACTCAGTAAAGTACTAACTTCTGATTAAACACTGATAGGAGCCAAGATTATTATGCATGCCATTGAGCATATAAGTGAAGCTCGACATATTTCTTAGGTTGAGGGTTATTATATCCTGTCTGAGGATACAAAACTAGTTCCAAGAAGTAGTTACTTAATCCCTCAATGAAGGTATGTTCTGAACAACAGAATTGTGTAATAAAAGTGGTACATGCCATAGACAGTCAAAAAAGGGAAGGTTTTAAGATGAAAGTAAAACTTAATCTGATTAAGTAAAACTTAATCCTCCTTGACAGGGAGGAGAGTACGAGTGATGTGTGCGTATGCGCATGTGTGCGTGTGCACACACGTGCTTCTTTGTGTGTGTGTGTGTGTGTGTGTGTGTGTCTCAGACACAAAGGAGGCTGTTCATGTTCTGAAATAAAAACATTCTGAAGTGAATTTTATGTCAATCAGTCTCAGACAATGGAAAGAACACGGATGTTAGAGCCAAAGCAATCTTGGGCTGAATCTGGTCTCCTTTTTTATTTACCAGCTACATTTTGTTGGGAAAGATATGACTCCTTTCTTAGTTCCTTTTTCATCTTTAAATGAGGTTAATAGACTTGCCTTAGACAGTCATTGTAAAGATTTCATAAGATACCTATGCCCAGGATTCAATAAATGTGTGTTCCTTCCTTTCGCATTCATTGTACCTTCAGCAATACTGTATTCAGTATAATACATGATAGACTTGCCAAAGAATTTAGGTGGTGCTGTGGACTAGGACCTCACTGGAGTAGTTTAATTTTTTCTTTTTTTACAAAGTTGTAAAATGTGCTACAAATTTTTACTGAAATATATTTATCATTCTAAAAATGTAGAAATGGGTTATCAGTATATATTTAAAATCTGTCAAATTCTTCCTTCTCATCCTGCAAACAAACAAATTATGTTTAGATTTGCCATTGCCCCTGCAGCAACTCAAATCACCATGAATTGAGCAGACTCCTAGAGGGAGGATTTTAATGGTTTATTTATGTATGTGTATAATCCCTCCATCGAATGCCGACCACATACTTGTCTGCTTGAGCTGAATTTTATTGATATTTTTTTTTTCCTTGCTCCCAACTCTACTATTGAGATTTAATTCCTGACAACGCATTAGTGCCAAATGGTACCATTAGTGCTGTTAGGAGTTGAGTTTTGCTAAAATATTTGAAACCTGCTGCGTCTGTCGTCCAGAAAAGAGAACAAGTTAATCTTCTTCATTGGTTGTGACTTCAGCTGAAGTGTGGTTTTTTAATTTGAGACACTTTGGGGTTGCAAAAGGAAATAACGAAAAATTTAGACCTATGGCAGATTCAGGAGGCAAGGCAAAATTGAAGCTGTTTTTAAGTGTCTAAATCTGTGTTGTTCCCTTTGAAAAATAAATTTCCCGACATTATGTATATTTTCAAAGCATATTTAAATTACTTCAACAGCTGCAATAATAAAATGACACTGGAAAGCATGAACAGGAAATGCATGAGGCAAAGTAAAAGGGCAAAGTAATGAGATCAATCATGCCAAGAGGAAATGAAAGACAGACCTACAGTGCCTTCTCTGGGAAAAAGACATGGGAGTGGATATTTATAGCACAATGGAAGAAATGTCGATGGAATGTTGCACAAAGTGCTATGGGAAAATAGAAGGAGGAAGCATTAATTGTGCTAGGGATGGGGCGGGGGGAGTGAGCAGAAGAAGAGAAGGCTTTATTTTAAATCTATGTTGCCTTCAGAACAGATTTCCCAGTTGTTCCCAGAACAAAAACCACTTGGACTGCCCTTTAAATGTGTGGCATGAGACCCTGACCTTTAGCTATTTAATTCAGTGTTGTAAAGCAATCTGGGACAATGTGTTTCTCTGTTTCCCCGAAGTAGCCTATTAGTCACGCCATATATGTAGAAATGGATGGTCTGTGTATGTTTCGAATCTGTGAATTTCCAGAGGTGGGCAGACAGGGACGGCGGGGTCTCTGGAAGACGATGTAGGGAGTGCCCCCACTCTTTCCCTGGACTAGATAGGAAATGAGAACAGCCTCTGAAACAGAAAGCAAGATTTATCCTGCAGCCAAAATTCCTCTTCTTGGCAGTTTTGCCCAAGGTAAGCGCTGAAAGGGGAGAAAGAATGATGGCATAGGAATTCCCATCCAAATCAGGTTGCAGGCTTGGCTCTTCAAGGAGAGCCTAGATATATTCATCAGTATATAAAACAGCAAAACAAACAACAGCAACAAAACACCTTTTATGGTCCAAAGGATGCAAATCCTTTATATCTAACAGAAAATTCAGCCTGAATAATGTGTTTAGTTCCTTTTTTGACCCTTATTTTTCTCACATGCAGTAACAAAGGTGAAAGAGGGAGAAATGCAAGCCTTAAAGAATTTAAAGTTATTCGCCAAGTTAAATTCAATGCCTTCTTTTTTTTTTTTTACCGTTTTTTTAAATCATGATTTTGAATTGAGAATAATACTGAAAATTGGGGAATATAGGGGGAAAAAAGAAACGTTCAATGATAAGGGATTTTTAAAGTGTTGGCAACTGACATGCTTCTAGCAAGTAACTCTCCCTTTTCAGTCTCTGTGGGTTTTAGAGGCACACAGTGCTCTCTGTTTTCAAATACTGGCTCTTTCACTTCCTGAGTTGGAAACTAACATTTAATGAGCGCTTACTATGGCCCAAGCACAGTTCTAAGTTCTTTTTTTTTAAATTTATTTATTTGTCAGAGAGAGAGGGAGAGAGCACAGGCAGACAGAGTGGCAGGCAGAGGCAGAGGGAGAAGCAGGCTCCCTGCCGAGCAAGGAGCCCGATGTGGGGACACTAGGATCATGACCTGAGCGGAAGGCAGCCGCTTAACCAACTGAGCCACCCAGGCGTCCCCAGTTCTAAGTTCTTTACACGTAGGTATTAAGTAGGAACCAGCCCCAGCTGCTATTATACAGAGACCTAAAGTACAATGAATCGAGGAAGATCTAGATTTCATTTTTCTCTTGCATTGATAACACAGAGGTAGGCGGACTAGGCCGTGGAGGTGAACCTCTCCGCAGTATCCTCTTGGGCCTGGGTTCCCTCTTTGTGGTTGTTCCCAGTCCTGTCTGGCTTGGTGTTGGCTCTCCGGAACTATGCCCAACGGTCAGACTTGAGGACTCACAGCTTCATTTACAAACGTGACCCTGAAGAAGTGTACATCATTTAGACTCACATTCTGTCATTCACAGTGTAGCTGCATGAACAGACTTTCCTGCCATGAAGGAAAGAGAGGCTAGACTCCTGCTGGGTAGCTGTGTGTTCTGCCAAAATGTAGGAAACATTCCTGCTGGTTATTATGTGCATGGTGGCCCTTGAAGTTGGGCAACAGAGCATCCCTCCTCCAGGGGTACCACAAGGAAGAAGAGGAAAATGCAGAGGAGGAAAACATGAGCCATTTCTATCATGATGTATTAGTTTCTTTAACCCTCAAAATAACCTGTCAGTTTTGTCTTCTTTTTATAGACAACTCTGTTATGAATTTTGTTTGAAATCACTGATCCATGTTCCCAGGAGTGTGGAATTCAGATGGGCTTGCACAGAACTTGTGCTTTTCCTAACTGCTCTATTTCCTACTTCAGAAACTAATATGGTAGTGACTAGTACATCAATACTACTAAGATTCTACTATATTCAGAGAGTTCTATAGTATCTGCATTTTGTTCTGTTTTGTTTTGTTTTGGGTTTCAGTTGTGGTTTTGTTTCTCTGGGGGTGGGGAGGGGGAGGTGAGTGGCTGGATCCATTGGGCATATGTTGGGAGATTTCAATGCCTGACCAAAAAAAACCCTTTTCTTTAGCTTCATCATTGCATGAAGTTTGTTTCTAGTACTATGTGGTGATGGTCTCTGTGTTCAAGGTATATTTCCTATAATTGAACCTATTAGTATCATGCCCTTTCCATATCTCATCACTTTTGAAACTTATTTGTGTCCTTCAGATTTATAACCTTGCTAAATGTTGGCTTGGCAAGATGAAAGTCGTTTCTATGATCTTCCAATAAAGGCACACATACTTGCTACCTCACTGAAGATTGCCTTGTGCTGCCTTTCCTGAACACTGGAAAACATATCAACCACAACAAATGGTCTTTTCTTCTGATAAAATCTAACCATAACCTATCTATTTTGGAGGAACTATATTATGAGAGAGAGAAAAATCCCAGTGAACTTTAATTGTTCTTCACTCCTACCAAGAACATTCAGTGTCTCTTTTTTTTTTCTTTTTAAATTTACTATATATTATTCTTAAAGAATTGCTTCCTCTGTATCTTTTGCTAGCCATATTGTGTATGCATGCATTTTGCATTTTTTTCTGGTTATCTTCTAGAAAGAGGCAAAATTGATTTAAAAAATAATGATGTGGGGAGAAGAAAGGTGATGAATGCCAGTGGTTGCTTATGGCTGTTCTACATATTATTTTCAATGATAATTTGGTTATATGAATGGTAGTGTTTGATACTTGTCTCTGTCATCTCTCAGGAATGCTCTTTGCACAAGTATTCCTTTGATTTTTTTTGTAATTTTTTTAAATTTTTTTTTGAAATTTTTGTAATTCTATTACCTGTGGAGAACAGGACATCTTTGTGTGATGCGTATATGTTTAGAGTCAAGACATCAAGGCAGCCTGCTTCCCTAAATTCTGGCTCTGTCACTGGACTAGTAAGCTGTGAGACCTTGGGCAGGTCACTGTACTTTCTGCACTTGGGGTACCTCATTTGTAAAGTCAGGGCAACATTAGGATTAAATAGAGTCATTACAATGATTAAAGGAGTTCATAGATTTAACAGTGCCTGGCACATGGTAAGCAGCTTGGAAGAATACAGGATTTTTCACTCTTCCTACTCAGACCAGATTTAGCTTAGAGTCAAATGTACTTGGAGACTTAATAAAAGTTTAAACATTCATGGTAGAGGGGAAAAATGTTCTGAGGTTTTTTGTTATTTCCCCTATGTGTTTGGTAACTTAACTGGTCATGAAATATGATTGCACTTTTTCTCTATAAGTAGCTTTGTGCTAGAGACTGCAAGTTTTATGATGAAAATATAGGAATTGTTTCTAGGGATCTTAACTTCTAGTCTGTGGAAAAAAGGCAACATACATGAAATTAATTAGATACATTAGTGCCTTATATATATACACATTGTTGCAACTGGATAGTTCAAATCATTATCACTCCCCAAATGCATATGAGAAAATTGAGAAACAAACATTTGTTGGAAAAATGAAGGAGTTGAGACAGAAATTGTTTTTGAGGTGGATTTTTATTTTCAAAACTCCCAGCTATGGATGGAACAAGTTCATACAAGTATTTGAGCATTTAGATTGGGTCCACATCTAAGCTTGAGGACCAGAAAGTAGGATCCATCATATAAAAGATACCCCTCACTATAACTGCAGGTAGAGATGAAAGATTCACATAGAAACTGTGAAGCATGAGACAAATGAATCACAATGCTCAATTTTGCTATTTTTAGGAGATAGGCACATTATAGTAATATTTAACTATACGGAGCAACTCACTTGGTAATTCCAGAATTCTTGAAGGGCTAATGGCATTACAGAATCATAGCCTCTGTTGATGTTCTACCATGACCTGGTGTAGGCTTTCATAATAATTGTCTCTATCGGCTTTTAAAACGTAAGGAATTTTATTTTCACATAGCATAGGACATCCAGAGGAAGGCAGCTTCCGGTTTATCTCAGTGGTTCAACAGCAGCATCAAGGATAAACACCTTCCCATCGTTTTTGCTCTGCCTGTCACCTTTGTCTTCACTCACACACCCCCACCCCAACCCCCATGGTCACAAGAGATTACAGCAGTCATGGACATTACGTCCAGACATGAGTGAACCCAAGACAGAAGAGTTTCTGTCTTCCTTGAGTCTTTTAAGAGTAAGGAAAACTGTCCCCCAAATCTCCGCTAAGCCTACCTTTCTTTATTGTATGCTCAAACCAGTCACTAGCAAAGGAAATGAAACAACCATGATTGTTTCAGATGAGACAAGACCCACTCTTTGAGGTTGCCCTTGAGAGCTGCATGGAGGAAAGTTTCCTTAGGAAACTACAAAGAATGGGGATATGAATACATGTATTTTGGCATCGATGGTATCTATTACATTTGACATATAGTAGAATACTCTTACATTCTTTTTTTTTTTAAGATTTTATTTATTCGACAGAGAGAGATCACAAGTAGGTAGAGAGGCAGGCAGAGAGAGAGGGGGAGGCAGGCTTGCCACCCAGCAGAGAGCCCTATGTGGGGCTTGATACTAGGGTCCTGGGATCATGACCTGAGCTGAAGGCAAAGGTTTAGCCCACTGAGCCACTCAGGCACCCCACATTCTTACTTTTATGAAAGAAATAAAGGAGGAAAGGAAGGATGGAAGAAAGGAAGGAAGGAAAACATTGAGATGTGTTTTGTTTAGTCTTTATTATGCAGCCAATAGCATTCTTCTGATTTGTTTCTGTCCGTTCCAGGTAGAGCACAATAAACATATCATTGAGCCAAACATTAGGATCATATTGTCAGAAACTGATTAGAATTGGGCGGCCACTGCTTTTTTCTTGGCAAGGAATCAATTCATTGCAGTAATGTATTAAATGGTCCTTCAAAAAAGAAGAGCCAAAAAGCAATGTCCTTTGGAACTAACACTCTTAAACAGTATCCAAATTAATGGAAAGTGCTTGCACTAATGAAATAAAACATCAGGGCTTTGGCAGGAGGTGATTGGCAGAAACACCCAATGGCTTGATACATCTGTCTCCTGAAGACATAAATGAATCCCTCCTTGTAAAAGAGAATGAGTAAGTGTGGCTGAGGCTAAAGCACAGGTCTAAAGAAAATGACTTCCTGCTTTCTGCCAGAGTACCTGGGAGCACATTTCTTAGCCTGATATCTTTGTACCTACTAAATTAAGATACTGGCTGTAAAGATAAGGAGGATTCTCCATCTGCTGTTGTGACTACTTCACCATTTCATATTTAGTAAGAGAAGGTATGATGAAGGGCTATCACAACTTCCTGCGGTTGTGTAATTGATGGGTTGATTTATAAATCACTTGCTTCTTCTTTCACTAATTCGGTCATGCATACATTCACATAATTACTTAAGAGTATCTGCTCTTTTCCAGTTGTATCTTTGTGCTGAGCATGTCAAGGTCTGCAGAGGCCAGGATCCTGTATTTGGATCATGTGTAAGGCAGTGAAGGAAGTAAAGGGAATTACACCATGCACTCTACCATAATGTTCTCTACATAAATCCTTCCAAACACTCCTCACAACCCCGTAGGACTTTTATCATTACCTCCAATTCCAGGAATAGAGAATCAAGGCTTAGACATTAAGTAATTTGTTCAGTGTGATCCTAATTATTGGTGGTGATCTTAGCTTTGAACTCACAATTATGTTATCTGAAAGCTGGGATCATTGGCCCTCCCCCCACCACCATGAATCAGATTGTTTTCTACCCTAATTGCAAATTTACCCTGCTCTCTAGATACCCAGATAGCTTTACCAACAATTCTCTATTGTTAGCTCTCAGATCTGGCTTTCCAGAATGCGTGAGTGGTTCCAAGCCATATCCAATGTAACAAAGACAATCATGCATCTCAGAGCTGAAGTCAACCAGTGGTAGTACTTGAAACTTAGGTATTCAAGAATATTAGAATTATGCCTAAGGAATGAATAAATGGAGTGAGGGCTTTTGAGCTCTTCTAGAAGTAATATAGATGAGATTCTCTCCTTCTGCCCCTCCCCACCATGTGCACGTTTTCTCTCAAATAAATAAATAAATATATCTTTTTAAAAATGGGGTGCACAGGTAGCTCAGTTGGTTAACTGTCGGCCTTCGGCTCAGGTCATGATCTCAGGGTCCTGGGATCAACCCCCACGTTGGGCTCCCTGCTCAGCCGGAGGCCTACTTCTCCCTCTCCCATTCCCCCTGCTTGTGCTCTCTCAGTGTGTCAAATAAATAAAATTTAAAAGGAAGGATGGAAGGAAGGAAGGAAGGAAAAGAAAGAAAGAAAGAAAGAAAGAAGTAGCAGATTGCTCAAACCTTCCGGTCCAGCCTTTCCATTCTGCTTTCCCAATTAATGGCATTACTTTATTTCATTCAGACCTTCAATGCCCTTGTGCTCTTTTCTAATATCTATGGAAGTCAGCTTTAAAATCCTCATTTTAACTAAAGTATAAACAACTAACATCATTGTACTGGTCTGATAGGACTTATCCTATTGTCCTTTCAGTAAGAGCTAGGGTAACTTTTTATCTTTATGAAAATTTGTTCTTGACAATTTGGGGCTTTGTTTGGGGGCTTTGTCTGGCAGTGCCGGGCTTTGCCACTTTAAGAACTGGAAGCACTGGCACTCATACTTGGTAACCCAACTATGACCCAACTGTCTCCTGTAAAGAGACAGGGAAGATCAGAAAAGATTGGCCCCTGAAATTAAGCTTGCTCACTAGATAACTGTTTTCTTTATCTACCTTAAAGATTAGATAAAGAGAGATTGAATTCATTAGATAAGAGAGATTGAATATCACAGTTGTGATATTCTGCTTTCTAGATTAACACAAGGGAGAAAAGGCATGATTTATTACTATAACAAATTATATAGTGGGAGTAACATCATGATAATGGAAAAAGTACCTCAAAATAATACTGTAATATATTAAGCACTTTATAGGTATTAACTCACTTAATTCTAAAACAACACAATAAAATATCTCAATGTTTTCCCACTTTAATGTTGAGAAATCTGAGACTGAGAACCTTTAAATGACTCATACAAGGTCCCTCAGCTGAATTTGAACCCAAGGCAATGGGTAGTTACTGGACTATAGTGCATCTTCAGGGTTAGGTTTCAATAATCTGTAAATCAATTTATTTTCATCACCTCCCTTACCAAGAACAAACCATGTGCACCCTAATATTTTGAAAAGAAGTAAGAGCAGGGCAACAAAGGAAGTCATTTACTTTGGTAATCTGATTTGATCATCATCAGTATTTTGGGAATAGTACTCTTATTCTCATTTTGTAGATAAGATAACTGAGACTTACGGAGGTTAAGTAATGGGTCTTAGGTCCCTCAGCTAGAAATACTGAGGAAGCAAAACAAGATATACCTGATTCTACACCAGCTCTGCATACCAGCCTGTTCTTTTGGTTGATATATTTAGTCAAAAACACCAAGTACACAAGCAAACAAACAATAGGAGATTATTTTTGGTAGTGTTCTAGAATACCTCTGGTTTCTAATAATACCATCATAAAGTCCAACATACTGTAAAATCTTTTACAACTCCTGTCGAATTTCTTAGTCCAGAAGTGGGCTTAGGTATTTGAATGTAGAAGTGTAGATTGAGAATATAGGTGAATGATAACTTTGGAATTAAGTACAAATATGTTTGCAACCACAATAAAAATATTTAGGCATTGCTACTGTGTGCATAAATGCCAAATAACATTTTATTCATTTGAGGATTCTGTGCAATTTCTTCTGATACAAAGTTATTTTCTCTTCCATCACAGACGTTCCTAAAATTTCAGCAGACATCATTAAATTGTTTGTGCAAACATTTCATTTAATAGCAAAGAGGCAATGAGAGTCTGGGAAGATGAGTTTACAGTCTTCTATTTGTCAAAAAGAAAGTATTGATGTTTTTTGCAATGGTATGTCTATATGAAAGTGCTTTGATAAAACATTATTTATCACTAAACATCAAATATGTCATATATTTTAATATATGAATTGCATAAAGCTTTTGATTGCTTTACTTTCATTCCTCATGTTCTCTACTGCAATAATATAGGAGTTTTCCATTTTGTGTATTAAAGGTCACTGGGACAAGTAAAATTGATCCCAAAGCCCACATTTATAAACTGGGCCATTTTATCTTTGCCATCCTATGGGTTTCAAACCATTTCTGCTCTGCACAGAAACCCTGAATGAAAGCAAAATGTAGTAAATATTTTCAGAAAGGGCTTTTTATTTTTTGTCTCCTCTTGGAAAGCTAAATCAATACTTGACCTTTTCACACCCCTATCAGAACAAAATGGACTATTTCTGCACTGACTAGGAATTCTAAAGTGTGTGGTAAGATCCATTTGTCTTGAAAGCCATCTGTTTCTTGGGGTACTCTCTGAGTGTGTGAGTGTGTGTGTGTGTGTGTGTGTGTGTTGTACAAAATTGCTTGGTCTCTAGATGTGAATAATGTCTTATGGGTTATACGATGCTTTTACCTATAACATTTCATACTTGAGTCTTCTGATTCTGTGAATAGATAAGATGGATGGATACATGATAGATAGATAGAGATATATAGATATAGAAAAGAGTAGGTTGACTATAAGTTTCAAGATTCACTAAAGCTCAGTGAAGCTATGTTCATGTCTAGTTAAAGATGGGACAGTGGGGCACCTGGGTGGCTCAGATGGTTAAGCATCTGCCTTTGGCTCAGGTCATGATCTCTGGGTCCTGGGATGGAGCCCCACACTAGGCTCCCAGCTCAGCAGGGAGTCTGCTTGTCCCCTTCCCCCTTTCTCCCCCTGCCTGTGCTTTCTGTGTGTGTATGTGTGTATATCTCTCTCTCAAATGAATGAATAAAATCTTTAAAAAAAAATTCAGGACCAAATGTCAAACAAACCTTCTAACACTAAACTTGAAAGAGGCCCCTCCAAGATGCATGCAGAAAATAAGGGCCCAGGTGAGCATGCGACCTCTTTTGTATCACAGCACAAAATGCTGCAGTAAGAATAGCAGAAAATGACATTTGTCAAAGCGGTGGAAAGAGAACAGTCTGTGTAACGCAAGATGTAAGCTCTTTTAAATTAACTTGTTGGCCTCCTGGCTCTTTAAATGGAAACCAGAGAAAAGGAGACCCATTGGTGTAAAAAGAGGAGGTGAAAGTGCTCTTTCTTTGTTTCTTATCTCAGGTATCTAAGCCCCTCCCCTGCAGAATGGAATTCTTCTACCCTGACACAATCTTTTGCATTTCAATAACTTTTATTTTCCTTTCTGCATGCCTTTGGGGCCTGGAGCTGAGCGGGTAGCGGGTGTGGTAGTGAGGACTCAGGAACTATCTCAGATGGTAAATTTGAATATGAAGTGGCTGCTCTTTGGAGGGGGCCTGGGTGCAGAAGGAACTGTCCTGTCCTCTCTGGTGCTTGCTCTTTGTCCCTGAGAAGCATCATGGGGTGAATTTTGTTCCACTTAGTGAGTAGTTAGATGACATCACGCAATTTTCAGTTGTCTTGATAACGAATCATTTCCGCTTTATAGGCGCAAGAATAATCACTATCTCACAGTGTTGTAAGGAAAAGTTGAATCAATGTTTAAAACCAAAGAGAGACAACCAATAAAACACGGCTACTGATATTAAGGTCTTACACAGTTTCTGGGAGATCATGCATATTAGTGCCCAGTGACCTCCTTTCTCACTGCTCAGGAGGGGCTGGTCTTGTTTTTGCATTTCTTTCTTGCAAAAATCACCAGCTGGCCAGAGCCACTGCTCTTACATACAGTATACCAGTGAGAGTAGCAGATTTTCATTGATTTGATACTACGAGGAAAGACAGATCTATCTCACTTTTGGTACTTTAATTAAAAACGCAGCTCAGGAAATAAAGGAGAAAGCGCAGGGCCCGTTCACTTCTGAGGTGAGAAAAAGTCTTTCATCACAAACTGATACTAAGATCACAGTGGTTCTGCTTTTCAGGCCAAATAAATGGTTAACTAGTTGACAGAAATAGGCAAAGTTGGATGACTTTAAATTGATCTGCACTAAATTAGGAAGAGATGAACATCTTATCAGGAAGAAAGGCAATATCATACCGTCTGTGCCTCTTTTTTTGATCAAGTCCCTCCAATTCTGAAATTTCAAAATAAGCACTACTTTTTCTCATGAATGGGTCATTGTTTTCCCACGGGAGGGGACATCATAGCAATTCACTGCATATTTCAGTGAACAAAGCATGTTAGGGATGGTGTATTTAGAGATACTAGATTACTTTCATCTGGTTTTCTGAATGTGGTTTATCAGGAAAGGTTATTATGTTTATGGGTATATACACAAAAAGATACAACATATTTTCACATATATAAGTATATGTAATACATATATGCTTTTTTGGATTTCTTACAGAGCCAGAAAAAATGTTTTTTCTGCTCTGACATCCAGTTTCTTTTGATCTCACTTTCCTTGAACCAGAGTTTAATTTAGCAGTCACTTTCGAACAAAGTGTGAATTTAGTGCATTTTATAATGCAGTATGTAGTTATTGGGAAACGAGAGGCATTTAATTCCAGCCAACATGTCTTTATTAACTGTTTGCGATGGACTTGATACTCCCAGGTGTATGGGATGAAAGAAAGTACAGTCACTGCTTATGTTGTGCCCGTGATCTAAAGCAGGGTTGCTAACTGGGGGCGGGGCCATACTGCCCTCTCTTCAGGGGAAACTTGACAAATCTATAGACACACTTGATTTTCGGGGGAGAGGCTACAGGCCTCTGGTGGGTAGAGACCTGGAATCCTGCTAAACTGCCTGCAGTTCACAGGATGACACAATTAAAAAATAATTATATGGCCCGAAAAGTCAGTGCTGAGGTGGAGAAACCTGGTCGGTAGAGTGAGAAGTATGTAATGCGCTGTGATAAGCACTATTTTAAGGACATGAATAAAGTGTCCGGGGAAAACTCAAAGAAAGAGAACTGGGGATGAGGAGGTGTTAAAAAAAAGCTCTGTGGAGGAGGTGACATAGGGGTTCAGCCCAGAAGAAGGAAGAATGGTTTGTTTAGCTGGGGAAGGATGGAAAAGCAGAGAGCATTCTGGCGAGGGGTACAAGAGGAGGGAAGCATGGGAAACATCTTTCCATAGAGCTTTCACCGTGCACAGTTACCACTGAGGCAGTCTTCGATTCATGGTTTTACACAAGTCAGGTTACTAACAGAACTCTGTGTGAGAGGGTATTTGTTACTGTTATTTTGGGGTGTGTGTGTATGTGTGTGTGTGTATGTGTGTGTGTGTGCGTGTGTGTATTTAGCTGCGTATGTAAAACTTCCTAAGAGAAGAGACCTAAAATCATATTCCACTAGTGGGAGGAACCTTTCAAGGCCCCCTGGCTTCAGCTTTTCCACAGTAGAGTCAAGATGTCTACAGACTGACTGCTAATTCTCGCTGTCTTCTAAACCTTTCTAGAACTGGAGCATAGGGAAAAGGCTTCCCAGAGCTTAGAACCATTTCAGATTTAACATACCCCCATGTCTGGACAACCCAGAATATTAAGTCCTTCAAAGAGCTCTCTGACAGGAAAAAGAAAAAAGAAAAAAAAAGGACCAGGTTGTAAGCCAGTGTTTCCTTAGTACCAACGGTACGGTGCAAGGACCGAGTGTGGACTCTGGAGTTCTACCTCAACAACTTACCCAGCACATGACTTTTGATAAATTTTATATTTATATACATATATATATATATATTTTTGCTTCCATCATCTCCTTTTGTAAATGAGTGTAATGTTTTCTTTATCATAGGACTGTTTTGAAGACTTAACACTGTGCATGTCTAGCCTGATATGTAGTAGGCACTCAATATTAGCTCTTTTCACTGCCACCATTGAGGTCTGAAAACCTGGGGATTTGGTTAAAGACCAGTCCTGTGTTTTGAGAGATACTAGAAGCGAAATTCTCACCCTTCTGATTGGCAGAGAAGACTTTGCGAAGGATAGCTTTATAATCAGAAAATGCAAAGTGCAGTGGGCAGATAATGAGGTTGTTTGAGATTCATTCAATTAACAAAATGAAACAAGTGTGGTGCACTCAGTGGGTGCACTGAAGATGTCTTCTGAAATGTGGATGCCAATGGCACACGTGGTGATTAGAAGAAGGTCCGTATTTAAATTAGTAAAAGGGGAGCGAGAGAGGAAGGAGTTATAGGATCAGTGGAGTAAGATTGAAAGCAAGCAAGATCAGTTTATATTAAAAAAAAAATCAGTCTCTTGAGTGATCAAAAGACAACCATAAACTCCACCTGGGGAAATCATGCCACTTTATCTCCTGCTGAGCAGTTGGTATTATTCTTTGCTTTTGTGTGCGAACATGCTCAGTTTCCTATTAAGCCATGGCAGGAATAGTAAACAAATTATTTTCTGCTTCCTAGGAGTATGAATATGAAAAGAAATGTGATAGCACGTATATACCTTTTATTTCTAAGGTTTATATTTTACTTTGAAATGTCCTTGAATCACGAATTTTATCATTAAAGTTAATTTTATCATGAAAGATAATAATCTAAAAAAGATGGGAATAAAAATATGAGACTTGTGCTTATAGCCTCTTATGTGAGCAGTGATTTGATGTTTAAACTAGAATTGTTAAAAAAAAAAATCAGGGGACGCCTGGGTGGCTCAGTTGGTTAAGCGGCTGCCTTCGGCTCAGATCATGATCCCATGTCTGTCCTGGGATTGAGTCCCACATCGGGCTCCTTGCTCAGCAGGGAGCCTGCTTCTCCCTCTGCCTCTGCCTGCCACTCTGTCTGCCTGTGCTCACGCTCTCTCTCTGACAAATAAATAAATTAAAAAAAAAAATTTTTTTAAATCAGAAGATATGTTTGTTTCTTTTAGTTAATATTTTTCCTCTGGTACAAATATTAGGAGTGAAGGAAACCACATGCTTCTCTTCCTATTTCTCCCACTAATAGGAGGTGAGATGACTTTCATGACAGTTAAGTTAGAAGAATGAACCTGTCATATATGTCACCTCACAGAAACATCTAAATGAAATGCCAGTATCATCATTTTCCATATCCCTTAATCACCATGGAGATTAAGTACTAAATCAAAAGTCCTCAGAGTTAGCCAAAAACAAAATAATATTGAGTATACGATGTCTGGAAATGTATGGACCAATTCTATTCATTTCTTTTTCTTTTCCCCTAGCAATTGACTAAAAACTGAAGAATGTCCTAATTTAGCAGTCTATATTATATGTATGAGAATCTAGCATAACTTAAGATTCCAAAAACCCTTAAGTAGAATTAATGATAGTATTATGATAACCAAAATAGGTAAAATAATAACATCTATAAAAATAATATATTGAACACTAAATCGCAAGCACAGTGCTAGCTGTAGTATTTTGTTTAATACCAAAAACAATCCTCTAAAGATAGAACATTATTATCCATATTCTACAAATGAGGAAAATAATCCTTAGAATAAATTAACAATGTGACTGAACTCGTGCAGCCAGAGAAGGTGACAGGACAAAATCAATTTGATTGTTCAACAAATCTACAGTTTTATGTAATGAAATAGATTGAAATGGGATGGGATGGAATAAAGTAGAATAGGATGGGATGGGGTAGTGTAGGATAAGACAGAACAGGAAAGTTAGAGTGTACCACATGTTGCAAGGTTTGATTGGTGAAACTTCGTTTTCAGTTTTGAGAGTCGGGGAGAAAGAGAGAGGGAGAGAGAAAAAGAGAGAGTGAGATGTTGCATTGTAGAGTAGATTTCTTACCAGGGCTACAATACCCAAACTCAACATTTTGGAGCAATAATGCTCAAGAAAGGTTGGCTTCCCTCCAACCCTCATATTGCCATTACACAATCCAAACAAAGTAATTTTCTTATTTTGTTCCTGGCTGACTCTTGTAATATATAAAGACCCAGAAGAATGAATCTTTTGCAGGATTTCAGCCAATTCCATTGGATTAAGGAGACGTAGACTGAATAATAGATTGACACTCAAATCCAAAATGGCACAGCTAATTAGTGGCATACTTGGGAGTGGAATATGGGTATCATATTACTGTTAGATGTTGTGTTTTGCATTCTTTTTTCTTTCTTTCTTTCTTCTCCTAGAATTGAAGATTAAATGAATAAAGCATCAGAAATAACAAGTTGTAGGCTGTCAACTCCTACTCATTGACTAGTATATCTGTAACACATGGGGGCCTCTCTTTTGCAATGAAATTACAACAGTGACTATTAACTGCCTCTTTAGCAGAACACTGTATTTAGGTATAAGCTATGCCTTTCATTGTCTTGAGTTTCTAGTATAGATGATTAAAAAGGTATTCATTTATAAATAATGTAATGGCATATGTAAATAGCAGGTTGAAAAAATTTAAAGCATTTTTCAGGTGAAACATTCAGACCCCTACGTTGTTCAGAGGAGGGAGAGGACACTTTGACTTGGATGAGAATTAAGTCGAGGCACTGTGGAAAAGGCAGAATTGAGTTCTTAGAGACTTAGGTAGTGTCAGGATATGCTAAGATTGAGGAAGATCTGGTCAGTTCTGAAATTCCTGAGTTAATAGGTGAAAAATCAGGATTGTCACAAACAAAGCAGTTGACAATGAACTGCTCATCTGCTAAATGACTCAGGGGCTATTGAAATTATAATGTAATTTTGTGCTAGTTGTTCATGAGCTATTAATTGGGGAAAAAGTCTATTTATGTAGTTATTGCAATGAGTGTATATCAAGAAATCCAGGTGCAGTGGAATATGCCAATGATTCTAGTACAATATACATAGTAATAAATGCTTCAAGGTCAAATTCTACCTCTTCTCTGAAGCCCACTCAGGTTCTTAAATGCAGGCCATACTGAGATTTATCTCTCTAACATACAAATTGCTACATTACACTCAGCACGTAAATATTGTCCTGATGTTGTAAAACAAATGTCTTGTTTGTACATCTCAGCTTCTTAGATTATAAACTTTTTGCTGGTGTTGAATTTTTCTAATCACATTCCTAGTTCTTTGTACACACTACATGATGAAAACAGATTTGATGATTGGTTACTAGACAGATTTTTTTTTATAGATAGCTTACGAAATTACAAAATTAACTTCAGATTCTCTTCCTTTTTTATGTGATAACTACATGCTACCAATTATTGTAACTCTTTTATCAGAACATCCCCAACTATCCTTTAAATGCTTGTGACAGGTAACAACTGTCATAATTCACCACACTATACCAATGTAGTGCCTGCACATCCTAGATATTTAGTGATAATTGCCAAATGGAAATTGAATGAATTTCAAAAATAATAAGCATGATAAACATAGGAAACCTACCATAGAATGGACTCAAGGAAAGCTCTCAGTAAACAAGCAAGGAATGAATGAACGAATCACAGGTTCTACGTTTTGCCACTAGCTTATTGTGAAATATGACCAAGTCAGTTTATCAAATCAGTTTCCCTTTGGGGGGACTCGATTTTTTCATTAATAATATAAGGTGTTGGATATGAAGGCCGGTTTTCAGACTCAAGGAAGGTACTTCAGGACTTCCTTAAAAAATGAAGGCTTTTCTTAGCCAATGATCTACATGTAAAGGGCCTTAGTTTGTGGTGAGCCTAAGATACTCTTTAAAACAAAGAGACCCCCTGGTAAAATTGCTTGAACAATATTGGTGTAAAATAGAGGGTGGAAATTTGCCTTTTTTGAACCAGTTTGAACGCATGCAATTTAAAAGCCCACCTTGCTGCCTGCTATTCTGGAAGTCACATTCAGGTGAATTTGACATTAATTTCATAGGAACATTGGAGACAATGTTAATAAATTTCAAAGGTATATAGCAGTTTGCTCACTACACAAAGAGAAGAATGTATGTTCATTTGTCATCCATACAACAAGCATCAAAGAGTAATAATTTTTAACAGACTGGAATAAAATATTTCTTGTTTTTTTTTTTCTTTTCCTCACACCATATTTTCTTTTTATTGATGAGAGAAGCATGCTGGAAACATTTTATTGAACTGCTTCTTTGATGAATTCTTGAGTGGTTTGGGTTTGTTTCCTACTCCCTGGATAATATAGACTGACAGGTTGGCAGGTACAATCTTGTTGCTTTAATTGATCTATTGGAATATCAGAATGGCTATTGATTGGTACTTACTGGACTATAAAATCAAAATTCTGAGCCTGAGGAATTCTGCGGCACAGTAATAATCACAATAATAATGGTAGTAAATAATAGTAGCAACAATAACTAAGAGCTCTATTTAATTTTATTTTTTGCTTCCTAAGCACCAGGCTAAATCCTTTACATATACAATAATGTTTTCTTTGTGACAATACTGTGTGATCGGTTCTATTATTACAAGACAGGAAATTGAGCACTTTTCCCAAGGTTAATATTTAGGATGTGGTAAGTCATGATTCAGTGACCTTACTGTCTACTAGGAATGAAAACAAAAGGACACACATAGATTTCACACAAGGTAGAGCATAATGAGTGCTATAAGACAGATACCTACTAAGTGTCGTGCTCTAAGATTATTCATCTGTGTTTTGATTCGTTCATTTATTTGTACAGCTCTCCTCTTGATGTTCATACACTCACAGTGTACTTTTATCCAGAATTCTAGAGTTGGTGGATCTTTACTTTCTTCATTGCCAGAATCCTTCTCTAGAGAGCTGGTCACAAAACCCTGCTGCTCAGTACCTTTAGGGATAAACACACTCCCTAAGGAAAGTGTATCTGCTGCTCAGTTTGTGTAGATGGGAGCTGAGCCAAACTTGGTTTCCCTATACCTTCCAATCTTGGTTTTGCCAATTTAGCCAATTAATGAGTCTACAATCATTCTTTTTCCACAAGATAATCCTTGTTGGAGGCCACTGTTTGGCGCCCTCCCATCTCCACATGACTTTTTTCAGGGTTAACACTGCAGTATTTCTGTAAGGTTAGAACTTTGTAACCATGTAATGTGTTTGGGGAGAGTGTACGACATATAGTAAGTGAAATATAAATAATAGATGATAATAATGATACTAATAGAACATAATTATTATTTATGGATAGGGCATAGTTTATAGTATTCTTTTTCTCCTGGTTGACCACATTTTGTATGGAATGATTTAGATATAGGTACCAGCTTTCCTTAAATATCTTACTGCTATTAAGACATAGTGTTCCAGGTTCACCTGTGTATATCATTAAAATGAGCCCATAAATTAAAATCTGGATTAATGATTGACTTAATTGGTAGGGATATTGGCCGTGCCCATTTTTGCATACATAATATCTGGGTTCTGCCTCATGGAGTCCTTATATTTAAATACCCTTTTAAAAGCCTAAACCATTGCCTGACTTTGTGATTGCTCATTAGAAAATAGTAATATTGAAAAGAAGAAAAAAGGAAAGATGGAAGGTCACCTAAAAAAATAAAAAGAAGCCATTTCAACAATATAACCCAATATAAGAATAAGGGAAGGAAGATAAATATATGTAGCTAAAGCATGGTCAGTGATTAAAAACAGGTCCTACATTCAAAGATTTAATTCACTTTTTAAAAATAAGCATACCAACTCTTTGTTTATTAACAAAATAAAATTGTAATAAAATGAGGGACACCTGGGTGACTCAGTCAGGAGTTGTGAGTTTGAGTCCCACATTGGGTGTAGAGATTACTTCAGAATAAAATCTTTTTAAAAAATTACAATAAAATGGAAAGGTTTCACTACAGACCAAAGCCAGACAGCTGATTAAAAAATGCCAAAATGTGCAGCTCCCTGGAGCCTGGAGTCTCTTTTAAGGTTGATTTTGAATGACTTGTCCAGATGGGGAGTCTTCCAGGAGGAAAATGCATCTTTATCTAGGGTTAGGACAAGGGCTGGACTTACAGGACTCCAGTGAACCTTGAGGAGAAATCTTTGAGGCAGAGCCCAGACAGAGGAAGTCACTCGATCCTCAGAAGGGGAGGAAAAGATACTCATTTTCACCACTTCTCTGGTAAAGGATATGCCCAAAGCTGTTCTTTCCCAGATTGCCCATTGCTTGTAGGCACAAGCAACCCATGTGGTTCTGAAGTCCCAAGTTGAGATACGATATCAACAAAGTGGAACAGCAGGACCCCCAGGGCCATTGAAATATCTTTTCATCTTCTTGTGTGTTGCTTTTGGAGGGGTCTAGTCTAGGATGTGGTTCTTAGTCTTGTAGAATAATGGCATTTTCAGGCTACCTGGAATCTTACGTCAACTAGTTCAATCACCTCATTTTGCAGATCGGGAAACTGAAGCCGAGAGACAGGGGAGTTGCCCAGAGTTACTCAGCTAGTCAGTGACAGACAATAGTGGAACTTGTGGTAAGTTGTGTGGCCTCTTTGGGCTTCTCTTTGTGAATCTGTACGTTGGAAATGAAGGCTAGGTCTACATGATCTTTCTAAAATTCTTCGTATTCTAACATTCTACTTATGTGGTATTAAATTTTAGACTTCTGACTTCCGGTGTGATTACCATTTTGTAATAATCAAGAGGCTTTTATAAAAGGATGCTAAATACATTCCTAAATGACAGTGTTCAAGCATTTTGATAAAGGCTAACATCCAGTTCATAATTTTGCATTATGTACAGATACTTACTTCTGTATATGACATAGGTTTAGATTAAAGATTTTGAAAATCCACCTGGTTTTGAATATGGTTGATAATTTACTGTATTATATCCTAACACAACAAACAACTTCTTAATGAAACTATAGTAAGTGTTTCTTTATTTCTATTGCCTTAGGTTGTTTTATTCATTGCTGGAAAGTTCAGGTCACATGAATGAGTAAGGTTGCTTGGAAAGTCCTGCTATATAGGATAGAAATGCCCAAGTTGGTTTGGGTTCATTACAACTCCATTGCTTGTAAGCAAGGATTGGATTTTTTTTCTCTTCAGCAGGTACAGTTTCAAGAAACTGACAGCAAATCCATTAGGTATGGCAGCTATAAAAGCTTTCATCAAGAGTGTGCATGTTTAGTGTCTCTGTATATGATAAGCTGGGTTATGGGAGTGGCAAGGGCAAAAGACTCGAGGGTAAGATCCACCTGGCCTTTTAAGTCCTTGGCTGTATGGACTTTGGTGGGGGATTGTAGGGATAATAGGAGGAAGAAGAAACTGAATATCCTCCTTTTTGTCTGTTTCCCCTAAGCTCATTGGATACAAGTCTTTCCAAACTCTGTGAGCTACTTTAAATATCCATTTCCCCTCTTAAATATTTGGATTCAATCTTTTTTTAAAAGTATGGTTTATAACATAGAGAATTCTAAGGGTACAGAATTCATTGGTTACAGGGGAAGCATGTTTACACCATTGGGCATGCAGATTCTCAGACATTTATTACCTAGATGACATTTGACAAATTATGCATAATGGTGCTTACAGAGATATCAGAGGGATGAAATGGAATGATGTATATGAAAGGAATGTGCATAATTGAGAGCATGATAACAATCTTTGTTTTTTTTTTTATACTACAGATTAAAGGAAACAGGTGTCTAGAAAAGAGTGAGGGGTAGAGAAGAGGCTATGAGAAGCCAGTATTTTACTTTTATAATGAAATCATGGCTTAGAGCAAAGAGCCGACTAGGATGCAAGTGAAATATTGCTGCTAGGGTATCAGATGTCCATGCTTCTTAAAATATTATGTACATTGGAGTCACTTGGGGGGATGTTAAAATGCAAACTCTGATTCATTAGATCTGGGGTGAGGTCTGAGAGTCTGCATTTCTCAAAAGCTTCCAGGCAATGCTGACACTGCGGGTCTCCAGCACACGGAGTAGCACGGCCCTATGCCATCAGATTAACAGGTGTACCTGAAAGTCAACTAAGTGTTTTACTAGGAAAGAAGTTAAATTGTTTACATATCTTGGGGGGATTCATGTCTCAAGGGAATACCATCCAACCTGGCCACTGCCCCTTCCCCTTGCCCCAAAATAAAAGAGCTTTCTGCACTTTCTGGTTGTATTGTTAAGTGTTGAGGAAGCACTCTGCTACTACTGGTTAGGGTTTTTGGCAGAAAGAGTGTAACAAGGTAGGGTTTTATATACAGAGCAATTAGAAGCATCTATGATCTGGAGAACCAGTACATTGCAAAAGGAGTTGAGTTGCTTCTCATTCCTTTTACTGGGTCTTATCTAGTAGAGGTCATTAAGTTGTGCCATAAGAATTTTGGATATGTGATTGGTTGCCTTAAATCTCTTTTTTTGGCCTTGGCATATTGCATATTTACATTGTCTCATATCACTCATTTCCCTAACAAAAATATGAACAGGGAGAAAACATGTGACATGTTTCCCTTTTTTATATTTTCAAATTCAATTCAACACGCGTGTACAGAGTACTGGGTGATATAGTGGTGGACGAGGCCCTGGGAGGGGCGTAAAGATCAGGAAGGTAGTCCCGGCTATTCTCAGCTTGCTTTTAAAGGATACAGACATAATAAATAACCAAACAGAAAACAGAATTTAAAAAAAAATACTAGATTTGAAAAGAATATGATAAAATCTGAAAGGAATAGACTACAGTTCTGCTGGGGAGGGAATTAGAAAGACATGGAAAAGGAAGAAGAATTTGGAACATGGTCATTTGCACATAGAGGCCAGAAGTCAGCTTGAGGCAAAATCTTCGTTGTAATGTAGATGAATAAATGGAGAGCAAAAGCAGAGACAGAGGTCAGTGTAATTCAACTAACATAGTGCTGAAATTAAAATATCCTTCTTTGGTATTCAGGAGAAAGCCTAGAGCTTATGTGGGATTGTCGGAGGTAAAGGAGGCCAGATTGGGTAGTGTTTTAGCTCCTGCTTCTCTCAAACCTTGATTTTTTTTTTCTATTGGACCTAATTCCCTAGAATCTGCAGGAGAAACATCTCCTTTTATATAAACACCTCTCCTTGGCAACTGGAACACAGCATTTTAGAAGATACAAGAATCAGGGATAAGAGAGAGAGAAATGATTCCAAATTACCTTAAAAATATACTTCCAGGGATGCCTGGGTGGCTCAGTCAGTTTAGCGGCTGCCTTCAGCACAGGTCATGATCCCAGGGTCTTGGGATCGAGTCCCACATTGGGCTCCTTACTCCGCAGGGAGCCTGCTTCTCCCTCTGCCTCTGCCTGCCACTCTGCCTGCCTGTACTCTCTCTATCTCTCTGACAAATAAATAAAATCTCTCTTGTTTTAAAATTTCTTTTCAGCGTAACAGTATTCATTGTTTTTGCACCAGACCCAGTGCTCCATGCAATATGTGCCCTCCCTAAAACCCCCCATCAGGCTCCCCTAACCTCCCACCACCCCGCCCCTTCAAAACCCTCAGGTTATTTTTCAGAGTCCATAGTCTCTCATGGTTCATCTCCCCCCCAATTTCCCTCAACTCCCTTCTCCTCTCCATCTCCCCATGTCCTCCATGTTATTTGTTATGCTCCACAAATAAGTGAAACCATATGATAATTAACTCTCTGCTTGACTTATTTCACTCAGCATAATCTCTTCCAGTCCTGTCCATGTTGCTACAAAAGTTGGGTATTCATCCTTTCTAATGGAGGCATAATACTCCATAGTGTATATGGACTACATCTTCCTTATCCATTCGTCCGTTGAAGGGCATCTTGGTTCTTTCTACAGTTTGGTGACCGTGGCCATTGCTGCTATAAACATTGGGGTACAGATGGCCTTTCTTTTCACTACATCTGTACCTTTGTGGTAAATACCCAGTAGTGCAATTGCAGGGTCATAGGGAAGCTCTATTTTTAATTTCTTGAGGAATCTCCACACTGTTCTCCAGAGTGGCTGCACCAGCTTGCATTCCCACCAACAGTGTAAGAGGGTTCCCCTTTCTCCACATCCTCTCCAACACACCTCAATGTGAGACAGGAATCCATCAGAATCCTAGAGGAGAACATAAAATCTTTAAAAAATATATATATACTTCATAACTCATTGGCTCATTAGGTGCTTGTTTACAACCTTATCCCAACAGATGGGATAAGGATGCTCATTTCTCTAACTCATGTGAACTTAAATTTCTTTCCAAATGAATTTTTGCCCTGGTAGTTTCTTTGGAGTTTGGGTTGATAATAAAGGGGGAGACTTTCATATCTCTTTCTTTGATATGCTGGTGCTTAGCCATATTAAAAAAAAAAATGGACTCTGCAACACTTTCCTGAATCCTAATTGCCTGGTTGGTGCCATTGTCTGCGGAGAATGGGGCTGGTATGTTATCTGGGATCCCTGTAGCCAATGCAGTCTGAGAATCCAGCGTAGATAAAGGGAGAATAACCAAAAAAACATTAACCATTATCAAATCCAAGGGCAAGTTTGGGGCCATCATCAGGAGGTGAAATAAATTCATAACTCAGAGATAATCAGGAACATATCAGGAAACAATGTGGCCAGTACCTACTTGAGGAATTACAGTACGAGGTATTTGTTCTTACTGGGTATTGGCTTGTTGGCTGAGACAGGCTTATCGGCACAAGAAAGTATTCGAAAATGTCTTTCCATTTCCTTTATTGGCCACCCTTGGAAGATATTCTCTTAGGAGCTCAGATGAACACAAAGCTTCTGTTAGTATATAAACTTCAAAATCTTTTGCATCCCAGTGAGCAAAGTTATGTACCCCCTGTGTTGAATTTGTTTTAAATTTATCTGAATTAATTAAAATCTAGGAAGCTATAGACAACAGTGACTCTGTGAGACTCTAATTTTTTTTTTTTAAACTCCATTTAGCTGTGGGGGCTCACAGGTCACTGCATCCTTTGTCATTCCTTCTGTCACTGCTTCTTCAGTTTTAATGTCCATGCTCTCCCGCTCAGTCTCCAACTTTTGTGGTGTGGGGTAGCATTTTTTGATTCTTGCAGCAAAATGTCAATTCCAAATTCTCAGTAATAAGCAAACTTCAAGGGCATGTATATTTCATACTGAGAGGTGTTTTGAGAATCATCTAGCGTCCACCCCCTTTGCTTTTCAATTTAAGCAAACAAACAAGACGTGGAAGGGAATATGGGGGAGGGCTAAGAGGAGGGAGGTGAGATTAAGAGAAAGGGAATGAAGAAATGAAACCAGCATTTATTATGTGCTAAAATATAGTGAACTCATTTCTAGGGTCTTTGTATACACTGTACTCCTTATTTCTTGATATGACCTTGTGTTAAGGTCATCACTGGAGCCACTTTATCAAGGGCCAATAGAGAGTAAGAGAAATTCTAAACAGAGGTCACATTCATGCAGTTGCTCCCACCAGAGCTGAGGTGAGAACCTGGGTCTCTCATGCTTTCTAGAGCTGAGCTGAAATGGCAGGTGGTGCAGTGACAGTGAGAGTGTCATCCTTGCTTTGTCACACAGTAGCTTAAACTATGGCACGATATGCCATTTAGATAAAAGGCAGAAATGGGGTGAGGGAAAATTACAGATCCAATCCCTTCCAACCAGATTACTCTCTTCATTCATTTTGAACCTAACATATATGGGCTGCTTTATGGCGGTAATAATCTTTTTACAGGAGCATATTCTGTCTGTTCCTTAGTCAGCAATATGCAGTCACACTGGGTAGTCCCTGAGCTGTGTAGCTGTTGATATATGGTCTGTACATGCTTAATATGCATACATTGATTTTTAAAATAAATCAAGGTGACTTTTTTCTTTCCCTTTATAAGCCATATCTAGACTTAGGTGTTTTATTAGATGGTGATCTCAGCCCTGCCCATTGATTCTCAAAGAAGCTCCATAAGAAGCGGTTACTACCTACTAGAAACTGTCTTAGGAGCTTAGTAGTCAGAATTGTCTAAGCTCTGCTGTGATGACAGATCAACCCTGAAATCTCAGTGGGTGAACACAACCCAAGTTTATTGCTTATGCACGCTAAGTCCTCTGTGGGCCTCGTTCTCCAGGGCAGCTCCCTCAAGTGTCGAGTGAGGGGGACAGTCTGCCTCCATCTTACTGCTTTGTCTTCCAAACATGTGACTTCTAGCTCGCTGTCACAGGGAGGAGAGAGCTGGAGGTACCTCAGGGCCTTCCTCTGCCTTCCCCAGGAATGACACACTTATATTCTACTTATAATCCATTTATCAGAAGTTGCCTGGCCCCACCCAACTATGAGGGCAGTGGTGGTGAGGGAGCTGGGAGGTGAAATCTTCTCTAGGTCCGTGAAAGAAAGTGTTCTCAGATACTTGTGGGTACTGTCAATGTATCATGGGTTCTGGGAGAACAAAAGGCATTTTTATCTTTTTAAGATTTATTTATTTATTTTGGAAAGAAGGGGCAGAGGGAGGGATAGAATCTCAAGCAGACTCTCCACTGAGCCAGAGCCCGTTGGCTGGGCTGGATCTCACAACCCTGAGATCATGACCTGAGCTGAAAGCAAGAGTTGGTCACTGAACCGACTGAGCCACCCAGGCATCCCACGAGGAACATTTTTAAAGTTATCGCCTTCTACGAAAGCTATGCAGACATATGAGGAAAACAGTAATTCCAGGGGAGTACTGAGGGTTGTCTTACAATTTGGCGGGGCCTAGAGCTCCTTAACCCAGCAGCCGCTGTTGTCTTCAGAGCATGCCTTTCTTATCCATCTGAAATAATTGACTTAAGATGTAAAAATTCCTTGTGTTTTGTGTGTGTGTGTGTTCATGCTGTCTGCTTTGTTTTCTTAAATAGAGGTCAACACGTGTTTAGAAACTAAGCCTGGTTCTTAGAACTTCTCTTCTTGAACCCACAGCCTTGTGACAGAATGAAGGGGTTTTTCCTGGTCACTGTGAGTTGTGAAAGATAGAATGAAGCTCTGCACCCTCGTAGCTCTTTCTTTGTTGGTCACTTGTTCTTTCTAGATGCCCCAGCATTTATGACTGGCATCATTAAATATTGAGACAGTTTTCTGGCATTAGCCATACAAATAGCAAAGCGTATGCAGCTGGAGAGATCTAAATCTGAAGAAAAAGTAAACATGGGGAAAAAAAACAAGACCATGCAAGTAAGTTTAGGCTTGAGAACATGAATGGATTGAGAGCATGAACATGGAGTTGGGTCGAAGATGACATGTTGCTAGAATTTAGATATTTTATTTTTTAGTTTGGCACATAGGTTCCTGTTAAAGCTCTTTTACTTAAAAACAATCAGTGAAGAACTGAAAAATGAGTATCGTGTTGATTTGCAAGGAATGGAAGAATAAAAATCTGTACCATTTTTTGAAAGCTCTTCTTTTTCTTTTTTTAAGATTTTATTTATTTATTTGACAGAGATCACAAGCAGGCAAAGAGGCAGGCGCAGGGGCGAGGGAGTGCAGGAGCAGGGGGAAGCAGGCTCCCTGCTGAGCAGAGAACCCGATGTGGGGCTCCATCCCAGGACCCTGAGATAATGACCTTAGCTAAAGGCAGAGGCTTAACCCACTGAGCCACCCAGGTGCTCCGAAAGGTCTTCTTACAGTGAAAACAACTTTCACTTGTTATGGTTTATTTATAACTGTAATGCTGTATCGTGTCTTATCCATAGACTTAGGAATTTGAAATTTCACTGTCAAATATTTCCTCTCAATAATTCTTGCTGTACCTTGATTTTCAACTTCTGTTGGCTTTAAGTTATATCCATATAATGGATTTGCTTTGACATACAGATATGTTATAGCCTGTAAGTAAATATTTTCAATGGATTAGAGAGGAAATATGATGGCCTCTGAGATTTTGAGAATAAATTAGAAAGGCAAGCTATGAAAATTACACAAATAATAGTAATGATAATAATATAATGGTGAACATTAATTGGGCATTCATTATGATGCAATACTGACTAAATGTTTGATAAGGATATGTTCATTTAACCTGCCTATTTATAAGGGGCTATTATTATTATTGTTATTATTTTTTAAAATTTTATTTATTTGACAGACAGAGATCACAAGTAGGCAGAGAGGCCGGAGGAGAGAGAGGGGGAAGCAGGCTCCCTGCTAAGCAGAGAGCCCAATGCGGGGCTTGATCCCAGGACCCCGAGATCATGACCTGAGCTGAAGGCAGAGGCTTAACCCACTGAGCTACCCAGGTTCCCCGTATAAGGGGCTATTACTAACCTCACTTTAACAAGGGGCCTAAAGAGATGTTAAGTATCACATGACCAGAAATTACCTGTTTGACCTCCTTAAAGTTAGCCAGGGTTTGTCGCCCTACAAAGTATTTCAGTGCTTTCTAAATGTGCGGGTAAGTCAGTAAACTGAAATAAAACCAAAGGAAACTTTAGCCTAAGCTGTGTATTTTAACTTGCATAAAGAAAGTATATTTTAACAAAAGTGCTATAGTCAGAATAAAGTTTGGAAATAGAGATGAAGCAGGAGGAATACATTCCGTTTTCATCCAGAAAGTGTCCAAGCGCCTGGGGGCAGTGGGTCTCTTGCCTCCCCACCCAGGGAAACTTGTATAATTAAGGGCTCCATCTTTGGAATCTTTATGCTTGGAGTTCAATTCTGGCTCCACTGCTTAACTTAGAGAGTTCAAGCTCTCCAAGTCTTAATTTAGTTTCTTATACACTAGAAAATAATCATAGGTACCCTACAAGATTTTTCTAAAGATTAAATGAGAGAATGTATACGAAGTGAGTAGCATGGTCCCTGGCTTTCATATTGATCCATATCCATAATTTTAGGTGAGAAAATTATAAAATTGGGTTAAACAGTCATTATATGGTTTTTTGAGATCCTCAAAGAATGGTGTTGAACAGGTATTAAAAAAGAATTGTCTCCAGATCAGACAGCTTTGTTTTAAACCTTGTTTCCTCTTCTTATTAACAGTATGACCCTTGGGGCACCTCGGTGGCTCAGTGAGTTAAAGCCTCTGCCTTCAGCTCAGGTCATGATCTCAGGGTCCTGGGATCAAGCCCCGCATCGAGTTCTCTGCTCAGCGGGGAGCCCGCTTCTCCCTCTCTCTCTCTGCCTGCCTCTCTGCCTACTTGTGATCTCTGTCTGTCAAATAAATAAATAAAATCTTAAAAAAAATCCAGTATGACCTTGAACAGGTACCTTAGAACTCTGTGCCTCAGTTCCCTCATCTGTAAGATGAGGGTTGTAAGTAGTATGGATCTTCTAGAGTTTCTGTGTGACTTACATGAGAGTATAAGTATAAATGCTTAGAATGGTATCTACCACTTAAAAGTAGACGGTTGTTAGCTCTTATTATTCATTTGCTTAATATTGTTAGATAAGACATCGCATATAAATTAATTTTCTAAGTAACTGAACCTTGAAATACCAGCCTCTCAAATATCTCTCGAAATACCTCTTGTATTACCAACCCTTTGTTTTATTTTAACAATTAGAATAATAGGAATAGCTCTAAAATTATATTTAAAAATTCTTTGCTTATTTAAAAATGAACGCCGACTGAATACTTTTACTTGTATTGTGGTTACCTGAAGCTCTGTGTCATCATACTGTCATTTCTTCCATTGGATTATGACTCATGAATTTTTTAGAACTATTGAAATATGAGGATTTTCCTTACCCTAGGCTGCTGGACTATTTCATTCTTTTGTCTGCTTTTAAAAAATATTGGTTTTGCTTCCTTACTGCCGACAAGCCCCTGTCTGACTTTCATAGTCTCTACTTGCCTTTTCTAAATATCTGCATTTTGATCAGTTGATCAATATTTACTGAAGATATTGTATGCTGTGCTCTCTAAGGTATGTTAGTGATGAACACAAAATAATTCCTTCTTGGTGCTTACTATTTACCAGAGGTAAACATTGAAGATATAACCAGTTACACAATCATTTGGTTCAAATGTGATCTATGTATGACTGAGAGGTCTCAGTTTCTGTGCTTAGAAGCGAAGCCCTCTAGTGTGGGCTAGAAGACAGGCCTTCCTGTGGAATTAATCATCAAGTATCAGTCTGAAAAGTGAGTTGAGACCAGCAAGGCAAAGAGAAGAAGCATTATAATCAGATGCAGTTGCAAACGTCAAATTCCTGATTGTGGACAGGGCATGGAATTAAATAAGAGAATTTTTAAAAGCTCAGTATGACTACAGATCAAAACCAAACAAGCCAAATCCAGGTTTATGGTGACATTGATGAGACTAAAAGGATAGCCAGGGTCTCAATCACACAGTCTTCCAAAGCGTGTAAATGTTGGCCTCATGCAATAGACGAGGAAAGGCCGTTGGAAAGTTTAAGTTTATTCTTACGTGGCAGATTTTCATGTGAAGAAGGGCTTGAAAGTGGGGAAGAATGTAGGAATGGCGGGAAAGGGAGAGACACCAGTTTGAGAGCTCTTAATGGTAGTCCAGGCAGGATATGATAAATGTGGTCCAGATATATCTGTAATAGAAGTGGTTTCTGATGACTAAGTCCTAAAAACTCTCTTGAAGGAGGCGGGCTGATATTTAGTTTATGGGCTAGGAAAGATGTATTTCGCTGTTTTGGTGGTTTACCTTCTACCTTGTTCTTGGCTACATTCCAGAGGATTGCGGCTGATGAATAATCAGTTTCCAAAGGAGTGAAAATACAAATATACAGCAACAATAAAAATGAAATTGTATTTGTGTCATAGTTGAAAACTCTTTATTGTTACGTTTAATCAGCAACTTTTCCTAACAAGCAATTTTCACCCACCCTGTTCCTACAAGACAATATTCTATGTTGATGTACCTTAATTTATGGGCAGTAGGAAATTTCTACCTCCTAGTACAAAATTTCATTGGTCCTGTCTCACAGAGAAAGTTCAAACTGAGTAGAATTGGTCTTCGGTTTTGTTCTTTGCATCATAGGAGAGAGATAAAAATGATGATTTATCAGTTCCTGCGCTTAACCACTAGGGCCTTGATAGAAAATAGAAAACTTTTGATATTTAAATAAGATGTTTACCTACATCTATGCATGCATAATATGTGCTGTGTGAAATTTGAATTTTGTGGATATTAGATATGTACACATACACATATTGTGTAGGGCCTTGAATGCCATATTAAAAAATCGAACATCCCATTTTGAACACCTAGAAGAGCTGTTCAATGGTCAATGTAAGTCTGTTTCTAAAAAATATAAAAAATTTTCTAAAATTCTTTTATGTTTGTTTTTATGTGTGTTTCTAAAAAATCTAAAATAGGTATAATGATTGATCTCTCTTAGTGTGATTGTGAGAATTAAATATGCTTGATTTAGAACCTAGCTCTGAATAAATATTTAATACATTTAAATATTCATTATAATTTCAATATAATTTTATCATCACAAATTGACTGCATGTTTTTTCCTACATTTATATATATTGATAATTTGACATAATATTATATTCACAGATGTCATAATATACATATGCACATATATATTCTACATTAGTTATTGATTATAACAAAAATGGTTGTGCAATGATATTTAAAATGACATATAGTCTTCTAGCTATCTTTGGAAAAATGAGTTTTGTTTTTTGATTATTTCTGTCCTGGGAGGTTACCATAAATCAGAAGCTGAATGTTGGCCCTGGGGATAAGGCTTCACATGAGTTGAGATTCTGACCCAGTTTCTATATCCTGCTTTCTCTCATTTACTCATTCATTCCTTTATTCATTATTTAAGCAAATATTTACTAGATCTCTACTCTGTGCCAGCCACTATAACCTGTCTTACAGTCTGGTAGAGGAACAAACGTGAAAGCAAATTGCTGCAATAAAATGGTGTGAAATTGTGCAGTACATCCTTTTAAAGTAAAGAGGCATTCTGCTCTCCTACATGACATATGGTTAATTATTATGTACATATTCGTCTATCATTAAACTAAATAGAGAAGAATAGAAATTAAATAGAGGAAACTTAAAAGAGCATTTCTTTCTAAGTACCTGTTTTTTATTCATTCTCTTGTCTTCATCTACCACATACTTGCTGAAGACATCCAGTGATTATCAGTAATTGCTATCACTTTCTCTTACCCCAGAATCCTATTTCCATCTGACTTTTGGCAATCTGTAGGTAGATGTTCCATAGATATCTCAACTTCATTCTGCTTAAAACAGATTCATGATGTTCCTTCTACTCACAAAATTTCTTCCCCTCCTATACACCTAGCCCCTGTTAAAGGTATCATCTACAAGGTCACCCCACTGAGATTCCAGAGGCCCCCGTCAATGTTCAATGCCTTCCTGTAGCCCACAGCCAACTGGTTATCAGATGCTCCCTGTCCCTTGCCAGTTTTCTTTCTCCCTTCTTCTAGGTAAACACATGCACACATACGTTATGCCCCAAATTAGTAGGATAAGAAAGCAATTTTCAAGTTGCTAGGCAGCAACCATTGAAGAGAAAAAATTAAGTCAGTGACTTGGTTATTAAGTGTAACCACTATGTTGTCTCTTTTTCTGTGAGTAGAGAATGTTTCTCTTTAACTTGGAATAATAACTTTAAATTCTGTTGATGTGGGAACTTCAAAAACATCATCATTCACATGCCCACACTGATACACGTGCTGAATTTCTCTTTCCTTCCCATCACAAATATTTTATGCTTCGAGTGGCAGTACCAGCTATGAATCTCAGAGTCCTTTTCCAGTGCCCGACTGCTCAGGTTCCGAACGGGGGATTCCTCCTGCAGCTCATGTTTATGGAGGAGTTGTCAACTGCTGGTATTCCTCACTGAAAAGAAGTGATTGGCATCACAGTAATGAAAGATATCATCGGTTGGCCCTGATCATATTTTGAGTGTTCTTGAAATTTCATTCTAGTTCATACTCTTAAAAGGGTGACTTATAAATTTGTAAGTTTCAGCGTAAAACTATCTGGAACATATTAGGTCCACGTAAGTGGTGCATCCTATTCTCTCTTGTAGGATATCTTTTAAAAAATAAGTAAGCATCAAGTTCCCTAAACCACCCTAACACTAGAAAAATATGGAGTTCTTAAGGAAAATACCCTGGAAGAAGAAATATGACAGTTTCTTTTTCCTTCTTTCATTTTTAAAAATTTTATCTATCTATCTATCTATCTATCTATCATTTATTTAGAGGGAGAGGGAAAGAGAGAATCTCAAGCAGACTCCATGCCTAGCAGGGAGCCTGATGCGGGGCTTGATCTCACAGCCCTGAGATCATGACCTGAACCAAAATCAAGAGTTACATGCTTAATGGACTGACCCACCCAGGCATCCTTAAGGATTTTTTTGTTAAATAATCTCTACACCCAGCATAAGATTCATACTCAAAACCCCAAGACTAAGAGTTGCATGCTGTTACTGACTGAGCCAGCCAGGCACCCCCTCTACTTGTGTGTGTGTGTGTGTGTGTGTGTGTGTGTGTGTGTGTGTATTCTGGCAAACATGGGGGATGGGGTTAATATTTATTATAGGTTAAAACAGAAAGTTTAAATGTCTTTAAAATGTGTCGTGTTAAATGGAATAGTGCAACAGGTAGGAAAAGGCTGTTTGGAGGGGAGGAACAGATACAGAAGACAATTATTCCTTGAAGAATAGAAGCAAAGATTAAAGTTTGCTTTGAATAGTTCTTAATTAAATGGAGTATTACTTGCTGAGCTCCCAGGTGACGATTTTTCCTTCTTTGTTTTTGAAGAACTGAACCTTCTGGTGTGTCTTAATGTTTCATATCTTTTTCGGTCCGTGCGTCCTGATCTGGCACGATTGCCTAGCATTGTTAGCAAACAGTGGGGTCATTGCTATATGCATACTGATTGGTCCTCTGTAAAATGAGCTTTGCTGAGCAAATAGATTCTGTGCAGCCATCCTAAATGGATCATTTCCCAGAATGCCGAGGGAGACACTAACAATGTGTCTTACTTCATCCTTCATCAATATGTTATCATATTTACAATACGGGATAAGGGGAAACCAGACCAAGGGAAAAGCCGGCTATTCACTAACATAAACCTCTCAAGTGCAGACAGGAGTCATACATTTGAAAGGATGATTTGTAAGCATCATCACACAAGCAAAAGATCTTTCTTAGCAGCTGCTTATAATTCATGGTGGGGTGCTGTAGGAAAATACTGCTGCTAGTCACTGCGTCATAGTTCTTCCGCTCTCTGGAAAGCAGATGCACGTAGGGTTACGTGTCTGGCGCAGCTTTCAGCAAGGAAGTAGAGGGAAAGTTTATTACCTGTTCTCTCTCCCCTCCCCTGAGAGGCATTGGTTTCACTTTGAAGGAATATTCTCATAAGAAGGCTGCAAGTCATAATGTGTGTTGGAATTTCCTTTGAAGTCTAAACTTCAGTTCATTCTGCTTTGCAAATTGGTCTGGAAGCCACACAAACATGGTTTGTGCATGCAAATACGGGGATCAAAATTCAACTAGATTTTGCCCCATAGGAAAAATTCAATGCTTCACACTCGGAGGTTGCTCAGCAAATATCATAGCCTTTCTGACATTGTTTAGTGGAGATGGGCTAATGGAACTTTCTGTAGTAGAGATGATTGGAGGAGATGAACAAAGGGACAAGCTGTGAGTTAGATGTGAGTTAATGGAAAGAGAAAGAGGTTTTGGCTGGAGACTCTGGGTCAGAAGGACCTGGGTTGTGTGTGTGTGTGTGTGTGTGTGTGTGTGTGTGTGTGTGTTTTAAGATTTATTCATTTATTATTTGAGAGAGAAAGAGAGAGTGTGTGTGCTGGGGTAGGGAGGCAGAGGGAGAGAATCTCCAGCAGACTCCCCACTGAGTGGGGAGCCTAATGCAGGGCTTGATCTCAGGACCTCAAAATCATGACCCAAACCCAAACCAAGAGTTGGGCATTGACCCGACTGAGCCACCCAGGTGCCCCATGGACCTGGGGTTTTATTCCTCCTCCTCTTCTTACTACCTGTGCCTTCTCTCAGCCTCACTTCCCTCCTTTGCAAAACACCCTGGTCAATCTTCCATGCACACTGCTAACTGGATAATAGGGGTAACATAGGATTCATCATGCCCTTTACCTTGCAGGTAGCAAGTATACCCCACCCTGAGTGGTAGCTCTGTGTAGCATATCTTAATTTTTTTTAATTTAAAAATCATGTTCTGTATCACGTTTCTTATTTTTCAAGTAACCATGCTTAGGCATCTATAATATTTTGTGGTACTTTGTTTCTCTTGTCCTAGTATTGTTATACTCTGTTCTTCTTTTTTTAGTACCCATTGTTTCTATAGTTTGTAACCCTCCGCTCTCAAGAAGAAATCACTGACTCAGAATGCAGGGGAATGAGCTTGCCTTCAAGTGAGAAGTTGCAAACCATGTATCAGTCTGTGACTTTACACCTCCCACCTCCCTCCTCTCCTTCCAGAAAACAAACAAACCTGTCCTTCCACTCTATGACCTTTTGAACCAAATGCATACAAAAATATTTGGGCAGGGGGTGGGAGGTGGGGGATAATGTCAGCAGTAAACTCATTGACTTAATTCTAACTCTGCAGAGAAACTGTGTCTGGTGGAAAAGATAGAATAGAGATGGAGGCAGGCTCAAAATTGTAGTCAGCATAATCAGCTTCAAAGGAGCTTTGCCTCCTTGCATAGATTGAGAAAGAAATATAAGGTCACTTTTACAGGGTCTGATAAGCCATTGGAAGGAGGGAGAGGAGGACAGATCATTGATTTAACATTTAAATTATTCTCAATTTTTTTAAAGGTTCATTTATTTGAGAGGGAGAGAGCACAAGTGAGGGGTGGGAGAAGGACAAGCAGATTCCACATTGAGCATGGAGCCCCATGTGGGGCTCTATTTCAAAACACTGAGATCAAGACCTGAGCTGAAATCCAGAGTCGGTCATTTAATCAACTGAGCTACCCAGGCACCCCTAAATTATTCTCAATTTTAAAACCAACTTCAGGGCACCTGGGTGGTTCAGCGGGTTAAGCGTGTGCCTTCGGCTCAGGTCGTGATCTCAGGGTCCTGGGATCGAGTTCCACATCGGGCTCTGCTCAACAGGGAGCCTGCTTCCTTCTCTCTTTCTCTGCCTGCCTCTGTGCCTACTTGTGATCTCTGTCAAGTAAATAAATAAAATCTTAAAACAAAAACAAAAAACAAAACAAACAAACAAAAAACAACTTCATCTGCCAGAGATTCCCACCATGAAAATTATATGCCCCTCCATTCCAGCTTCCACATTCAGTTCATTTGCACATTGAGCCCTCTGCCTTTCTTCTTTTTCAGAGAGGAAACTCTGTATGAGTTGTTAGGTTCTCAGTGCACTTGTTCCAAAGTTAATATCATGTTACTGGCACCATATGGATGATGACAGAGAATACCAGCCTTTGAGATCTCACCTTTCAGGATGGGGGGGATGTGAGACTTAATTAATGAATGATGTAAGATCCTCCAGAATTCTGAGATAAAAGACAGTTTGTAAAATCAGAGAACTGCTATTTCTCTAGTTCTAAACAAATACCTGCTGAGCTAACAGGTATTTAAATAATGAGATTCAAAATGGACAGCATGGGGTGTGTGTGTGTGTGTGTGTGTATGTATGAAATAAATTATGTTGTCATGCTGGGAGGGAATGTGGGCTGCCCCCTTATGTTTCATCTTTAAAAACTGAGGCTCAGAAATGAATTTGCTTATTAGGGCCAGATACCAAACTAGAAACCAGATTTCTTAGACCCACTGTTCTGTGCAACATACAAGACTGCCTCATTATAGATGCTTTAGACAGAATCTATGGAATCTGACCAGGAACAAAGGAGAAATGCTTTGTGACTGGCCTTAAACCATTTTTAAGCATAAGCAGGATTATTACTGTTATATGAAAGATCGTAAATGACTTCTCATCCCATTGGGCATAGGAGAAGATATAGGCTCAGAGCCAACTCTCTGCTAGGGAAATATTACTGGCAACAATCCATGTCATTTGCCAAGGCAACAACCACCTTCCGTATCGAGTGGAGTTTAATGCATCATGGTGGTAGAGTAGAGGCATTGTTGAAAATTGCTCATAGGAAGTATACACATAGAACTTGTGTGTGTGTGTGTGTGTGTTTGTGTAGCTGGCCAACAGGAAGACTCAGGAGTGAATTTATTGGCCTAATATTGATCTCGCTTAAAATTGTTCCTGCTGGGGTAGGAGGAGTCTGAGTCATAATGGAATAGACTCCGGGCTTGAGATGAAATACCCAAACCAACATTCCCCTTCCTAACTGTGTGATTTCGGACAAGTCACAGAACTTCTTAGTCTCAAGTTACTCTGGAAAAATCAAACTAATAATTTCTAGATTACATCGCTTAGGGAGAATTATATAATATAATTTGGGTAACGTTGCCCTGCATAGTGCTTATAACATATTTGACTCTAAATCTTTTTTTAAATTATTATTTGTTTGTTTGTTTCTCTAAATCTAAAGAAACATGTCCAGAGGGATTAGGAAGCGTGTTTAAGTTTTGTCACATAGAAGGCAACCCTCCAGAGACCACCAGTGGAGGAGGAAGTGTTTACAGAACCAATTTGGACTTCTGTATTCTCCACCAGTTACATAGCTTCCCTGAGATCTCACACTTTTAGATGTTAACCATCCATTGCCTTACCTGTGGGTGGAGAGCCGCTCTTGAAAAGGGTGTAACAAACAAACAAAACAATAAAACTATTGTGTTAGAAGTTTCATTTTTATAGGAAAGTTCTACCTTCCTTGGAGATTACCTTGTTATATGTTTTGTGTGTGTGTATGTATTTGTGTGTGTGTGTGTGTGTGTGTGTTTAATTTCACGTAGGAACCAGAGTCAGTTTAATCACTTAATTCTAGTATCAAGGAAGCCACACTTATCTCTATCTTTCACTTTTTTTTCACAATGGAGTTCAGACTACTTCATGATAAAGGTTTTAGATATTTAAATAGCTCAAGTTTTTTGTTTATTATTTTCCTCTAAGAATAATAGAATTTGGCCATTCTTTCAGGTAGCTTCGAGTGGGTAATTCATGTTTTTATACAGGCAGCTTATGGGGATTCATTTCCACAATGTCTTTTATTGGTCTCTTCATATTTTACAATGACTTTTACATCCTAGTCAATAATAGTAGTCTGTACGACAGATCCTTATGGGTTATTGTGGTAATTCCATTTTATTTTAAGAGAATAGGATACCTCATCTATCTGACTTTGTTTGGGTGGGTTTCTGCCTGAAGGTAGATGACAGAAGATAACCAAATGACCTGAGGGGATATTTCAACTTTTCAAAGCCATGGAAGCAAAAATCAGTAAAATTAAAGGAATGGATGTCATGAATCTTTTTGTGTTATTGATGATTTCCATTCAGAATGACCTTAATTCATTCATTTAGTGCCTATTTTGTGTTACATTGTTCTTAGATGCTGGAGAGACAAAATGAGTTTAAAAACACATTCTCTGTATGAAGTAGCTCCAAGTCTTTTGGGGCACGGGATCTGAAGAGGGAATTGTATCATAGTGTGGTAGAAACAATGCAAATATCATGACAAAACTAATGGTTCTGTTAACTTCTCCTAACTGAATTGGGGGTGGATTAGTTTTGGGAAATATTTTCCAAAGAGCTAATGCTTGAGCTAATGCTTAAAAGGAGTAAAAATTAGCCAGGAGAAGAAGATTGAAGGAAGAGTGCAAGTTCTTAGCTTCAGTCCCATGCCATTTTTTAAATTCATTTATTTGTCAGAGAGAGAGGAAGAGAGAGAGAGTGAGTACAGGCAGACAGAGTGGCAGGCAGAGGCAGAGGGAGAAGCAGGCTCCCTGCTGAGCAAGGAGCCCGATGTGGGACTCAATCCCAGGACGCTGGGATCACGACCGGAGCCGAAGGCAGCTGCTTAACCAACTGAGCCACCCAGGCGTCCCCCCATGCCATTTTTATCTGTCACTCTAGTACAGGAGGATGATAAAACATGATACCTTCAGGTGGCCCTTTAAGTAACAACTAAGAGAACATAACATAACAAAAACATAACAAAAGAACATAACAAAAAACAAATAGACTATGTTATTAGAATTACAAGAAGAGGTAGAAAAAGAAGCAGTACTTGCCAGTGGGGGATAAGGAAGGTGTCTTGGGACCAAAATTAAGCATTTTAATGTGCTTCTTAGTAAATATGTGTAATCCCCAAAACAAATCTCTAGGTCTAATTTATTATTATTTCAAGTTTAGTGATGAATCAATAAATAGAGACTTCTAGGAAACAGTAGATTATTTTCTCATATACATACAGATAGTAAAAGAGTTGAGCTAAGAATCTGGTTTACTTGAGTCTAAAGATTATGATCTTTAGGCTACGTTGCCTTGTCTTTATAAACTCTGTTTTGTTACATTTATTTTGGGTACTACAAGTCTTGAAAAGTGTAAATGGGAGAAAGCTGAAAAAAGCCAGGCAAACAGTGAAAGAATTGGATGTAGATGCATATAAAATAAATTAAAGGTCATTCAATAAAGCCCGAGTTATGGGGAGGGGATTTATACATACATGTTGAAAGATGCTAAATGGAATTGGAATTATATATAACCTAGATCAGCATTATATAATAAGGATTTTAATGAATGTAGAGGCTATTGAGTATTTGACAGCCTCTATAGAATAAAAAGCTATTGGATTTTGAAAGTCATCTCATGGGAAATATTGGAAGCTGAATCACTTGAGGAATGTAAAGCTAAATTAGATGAAACATATCTCTAATCTCCAAAATGATCTTGCTGTGTAAAATGTATGCACAAACACACATATACTTTCAAACTTTTAATTTTTACAAACTGCATGTCTCCGTGTATTTAAATAATGGTTTTAATCTAAGTAAGTACAGAAGTTAGAAAACCTTTTTAAAAATCAATTTGTGGGCAGAAAATAAAGCATTATAGAATAAGTTTTAGAAACTGAAGACTCCTTACAGTTGGATGGAAAACATGCAGTCATTTAAAAATAATTAGTTTTGCAAAGGGATACATGAATGGAAGGTCTTGGAAAGGAGGCAAAGAATTAATTTCCCAAAAGGCTCTGCAGATAAAATTGTGGTTGGCACATTTCATTCTGCAGATACACCTCTTATTGGTATCTTGTCCGTTCTCTTGGGTGACATTTTGAAATAGTGCGTGCTCAAATGATTGTCCAATAATGCAAATGAGAAGGGCACCTATCAGACATTGCACTCTGGACAGACACTGTGGTCAGTTCCTTCTTAAGGAGGTCTAAAAAGAAATAGAATTAGTTGACCAGTCCTCTATTAAGTGGGAGGCCTTATATCTAATCCCCCTAGATTCTCCTTATTTAGCAATGGAAGAGAAGATCATGATACTGAAAGGATCCATCCAACTGACCTGATATTTTCTGTTTATTTGCCCCGAGTCCTGGGGTCACACCAGTGCTCATGTTCTCTTTATGTTTCCTCGAGTACTAGTGCCCTTTCTCCTACTTTTCTTTTACGATTTTTCTCTGTATTTCATTTCTTGCACCCTACACCAATCCAGGGCTCAGCTGCTCCTCTAAGGACATGATAAGATATGACACTGCTTTTCTCATTTTAACTGGTACCAACTGGACTCAATGAAATCTGTTGTGATACTCCTCTTGCAAACATAATAAAGGATGGTCTCATTATCCTGCCACTCAAGTATTTTATAATATGCAGACAGTCTATATTTCTAATCTTTTCTTGTATTTTCTTTTCTGTATTTCTTTACCTTTTCCTGCATGTGCTTTGCTCCAGATGGTGACTACGCACTGTTCCTGAACCTTGTCTCATGCTTGGCCACTTCCCAGCATTTGCTCAAAGTATTCCTTCTGCCTTTATACCATTGCTCTTAACTCCTTGTGCTCTCTCTGTTCTATTTACGTTATCTACCTGTTGAAACTGTGCTGTCACCTTCTGAATGGAACAGACCTTGATCTTCCCTGCTCATGAGGTCCACCCTTCCTTGAGCATAACACTGGCCTCCCATCTTCCCTGTGGACTCATCCTAATCTGCTATGAGAACTCATTGTGTTATCTGAAGCTTTTATCACAGGGATTTTAACATGGAAGGTAATAGTTAAATATTTACTGAACATATAGAAATTATTTCTTTGAAATACATTCTTTTATTCAAGTGAAAACTGAATTCAGAAACAATCTAAATGCCCAGAGGTAGGGGAAGTGAATAAATGTGTTTTAACACATCCATACATAAACCATGCTGCAATCATTAAAATCAGGTTTTCAAGGAAGTTTTTTGTTGTTCTTTTTTTAAAAAATTCTGATATAGTTAACATACAGTATTACATTAGTTTCAGATATACAATATAGTGATTCAGCAATTCTATACATTACTCAGCGCTCATCATGGTAAGTGTACTCCTAATCTCCATCACTTATATCCGCCTCCACCACCACTTCAATTTGTTCTCTACAGTCAAGAGTCTGTTGTTTGGTTTGTCTCTTTGTTAGTTTGCTTTGTTTCTGAAATTCCACATAGAAGTGAAGTCATATGTTATTTGTGTTTCTCTAACTGACTTATTTTACCCTCTAGATCCATCCATGTTGTTGCAAAGGACAAGACTTCATTCTTTTTATGGCTGAGTAATTCCATTAGGCTTATAAGGAATTCCAGTAGGAATTCCTAATTCCATTAGGCTTAGAAGGAACTTCTAATGCCATGAGAAAATGATTATAACATACAGTAAATACTTGGGGCATCTGGGTGGCTCAGCCGGTTAAGTGTCTGTTTTTAGCTCAGGTCATGATCCGAGGGTCCTGGGATTGAATCCCTTGTTGGGCTCTCTGCTCAGTGGCAAGTCTTCTTCTCCCTCTCTCTCGCTCACTCTTTTTCAAATAAATAAATAAATAAATAAATAACCTTAAAATATACATACAGTAAATACTTGACATACACAAGGAATTCTTCCTGTTCTCTTCAGAAGTGCCTCAATTTTTAATAATAGTATAGTAATAGTAGCCAACCCTTCTTACTTATTTACAATGTGACAGGTCATCTTGAATTGCCCTGTATCTTATTTGGTCCATCACTTACATAGTACTAGGCTTTCTGTGTATCTGTTTTATTAACTATATAACAGATAGTAATAGTTCTGAGGATTAAAAAAGACACCTGGATACAGTACTTAATTTAGCACAGCAGCAGAAACTAGAAAGTGCTCCTCAAAACTAGCCATTTGTATATTCAGAGTCTAGTATTATACCTAGCTAAATGAATATCTGTGGAGTGAATGAAGAAATGTAAGCAGTATCTGAACCCAAGTCTGATTTGTAATCTTCAAGGTGCTTTTCTAGCTGTGAGTGACATCCTTGCATTAATGCAAGTTATTACATACACAGCAATGAGTACAAAGCAAAAAAACCAAAAACCAAAAAACAAACCCACACACTGAGGTCCAAATTATGGGTAATCTAATAGACTCATTCATCAGCTTAAATTACTCATATTTTCTCATGATTCAAATTTGTATCTTAGAAAAATACAAATCATTACAGGTCAGGGACATTTGAAATAAAGTAAGAACAGTTAAACATATGGATGCCAAGGATCGTTGTTGTGTTAAAGGAAAGCTGAAAATAAATTAGAGATACATAACAGTGTAAGTACTTATTTTAAAATACGGATGGAAATAGACTCAAAAGAACTAAGAAATATGCCAAAATATTAAGAGGGATTGTATTTGTATTATAAGGTTATGCATGATTTCCCTTTTAAATATGCGTATTTAAATATTTTGTGTTCTTTTTAATATTCCACTAAGTTCAAATCTCTATAGTAAGAAAAATATAAAAATAAACTCACTTTTATAAAAGTTAAAAAAAATTGAAATTAATAACCTCAGATCTAGAGTTTTTTAAATTTAGATTCCATTTGAAAACTATTGCTTTGGCCAATAATATGGATTTCTAATGCATATCAAATGATCCTATACAGTATTGACAATGATGAATTAAAATTTCAGGAGTACATTGTGTTCTTTGCAAGGTCACCCAGGGAAGGTAGTGATCACTCACATTTAGGCTTTCATTCTAATGAGTATAATTAGGAATAAAAAAATGTTTTCTACAAGGAAAATGCATATCTCAGCTATAAAATCAAATAGATTGACTGATGGCCTTCATCCACCAGTAATCTATATGTATCTACCATGATTTGGGTATGAAAAGCCCACTGCAATGAAATGCTCAACTCCTAAAACTTGTATGATGGTTAACAATTTTTGGCAGGCTTAGGAGTTGACAGACTTTTCTGCCATAAATCTTGACACATTTCAGTGATTTTCACTCCAGCACAGAAGACAAGTAATTAAAAAAAAAAGCCCATAGACTTAAAAGATTTACCATTCCTAGAGATCTGGACAATTATAAGCAATATATAAGGAAGCCCTGGTGAAATACTGCTGAGGGTAATTTGCCATGGTAAAATTCCCTTGAAGGAGGACTGATGCAGCTGTACTCTTATTTATGAATTTTTTAAGGGGAAAAAATGAGTGGTCCTGTTTTAATCCATTTATTCATTCAGCAGATATTTATTGAATATCGGATACAGACAATGGACTATTCTAGGTCCTGGCCATAAATCAGTGAAAAACAAACAAACAAAAAACAGACAAAACAGACAAAACTCCTGGCTTTTTGGAACTTACAATTTGGGGTGTATGTAGGTGGGTTGGTAGAGGGGAGGATGAAAACAAACAAATACATAAAGTGTACACATATCTAGAACAGTTCTGTCCCATAGACATTTCTTCAATGAGAGTAATATTCAATAGGTGTGCTTTCCAATATTCCAATATGGTAGCCACTGACCACTGTGGCTACTGAATACTTGAAATAAGCCTAGTATGACTGAAGGGCTGAAATTTATATTTTAACTCATTGTGACTAATTTAAATTTAAATTTAAATAGTCACATGGGGATAGTGGCTACCATATTGGTGAGCAAAGGTCCAGACAGGTTAAGGAATTCAGACCACATATGAGAAGGGAGGCAGAATGTAGAGAAGTGGCTGCAATTGTAATTAGAGTGGTCAGAAGAGGCATCTTGAGGAGATATGAGGGTGAATATCAACAGAGGTACAAAGAGCAGGCCATGCATATATTTAGAGGAAAATCGTTCCAAGCAGAGGGACTAGGAAGTACAGAGGGCTTGAGTTGGGTGCCACCAGGCTTGGAAGCAGAATGGCATAAAGGACAGTGCGGATTCGACAGAGTGAGTATGTTAACCAAAGGTAGGAGATGAGACCCAAAGCCTCTGGTCATGGTGAGGAATCAGGAACTCTACCTTAGGTTCAGTTAATTCATATATACACTCATGCGTACAAATCTACATGAAAAGTAGTTCATATACATGTACATACATGAATTAACATATAATGTTAATGTATCAACTACTAATATATATTAATATGAATAAGAATACATATACATAAATTCTTAGTCTCTAGGTTTAATATTCAAGAGTCATAAGGGCCTCTTCATTCATTGAAAACCCCTTGTAGACCTGAAGGTCAGCAAGAATATTTTATCAGGCTGTAATTTTATTTTATAGTTGATTCCAGAATGTTAGATATTCTGTGATTCTCCAAGTAGCTCCTGGACTTGCATTTCCTCCACCACGCTCAGTAACATTTATGACCGCAACCATCTTGACGCTTCTCCTTGCTGAAGCAAATTTGTTGTTTTCTCGGGACTGAGTTATCTTTAAAATTCAAATGTAGCATGTTATGGGAAAAAATATGCCAATTTCTGCAAGCAGTCAATTCTATAAAATTAATGAGAATTACAGGTCATGGTGCAGGAGGAGATCTGAATGCAAAACATTTTTAGAATAAAGAGCATTAGTCGCGTAAAACTGTACAGGGTGTTAAGGAAATTGCAGGTGCTCAGATTTATCGTGAATTTCATCTCGCTGAAATACACCTGTCACATTTTAAAACTTCTCGACACATATTGACACTTAGCTGCCATGTAATAGACTTTTATCTTGGATTTTGGCTTTCCCTATGACTTGATTTTTAAAAGGAGCCTGATTTCTTTGTTGGAGATAGTTATGATACCGTCTTTCCAAAGCTGATTTTTAATCAAGAAGATGTATATACGGGACAATGTTTTTCTTCAATTATTGGAATTGCTATCTTCTTCATTTACTTTCTTATTTAGTAGTTAGCTAGTTATGCAATTAGTGAATAGTCCTTATATAAAGAGAAATGGGAAAGGATGAGGAAAAGCATTAACATTATTTGAGCGCCCACGGTGCCCCAGGATCTGTAAAAAAAAAAAAAAAGAAGAAGAAGAAGAAGAAGAAGAAGAAAGAAAGTAATGCTGTCTGTTATTTTTGAGTGACACAATAAATTTGAGTGGATTAAACAATGAAAAATAGCTCTTATTATTACTGCCTTATACATATATACTATGCACTATACATGCATTATCTCATTTAATTTGTATACTGGACTTGCAAGGTAGCTAGTAATGCTTTTGTTTAAAGACAGGAAACAAAGGAGATACAAAATTCTGCTTAACCACAGGCACTCTTTATACGTGTAGAACCAGCACTCAACCCAGAGATGTTTTGACGATAAAACCTATGTTTCTTCCATCACATTCTCTCACTCCACTTATAACTTAATAGCATCTGAATTATAATATTGTGACATCCTGACTTTGCCTATTTACTGGCTATATTTACTCTTTCTTACTACTCTTGTTGGGCTTTCATTTCCTAATCTATAAAATGGGATACTAATATTAAATATGTCATAAAGTTACTGCGTTATTTGAGATAATCCATGTGAACGCACAGCAAAGTGCTAAGGAGAGAATAACCATTCAGTAAGTGTTAGCTATTATCAATTACTTTATCCAAGTTTGTATAGATTAGTGTCCAATAAATTATTTTGCATGTTAATTCCACATGGTATAATAAAACAGATTTTGTAAATCTTATGTTCCTTCAGTCTTTCCAACCACACTGCTCTTACATTTGGATCTTCCATAATTTACAGATTATGGGCAACCAGATATCATTATTAATGAGCTTAAAGGAAAATTGATTAACCGCCTAATGACTTCCTTCCTCAGAACTGAAAATGATCCTGGATTTCCCCCAGATGCTCTGGGATCACTGCTGCCTGCCTGTAATCAGTGTTTTCAGAAGAATTGACTTTGGCATCTTGCTGTTCATCCCTATACTTCCTACCCCTCTAAAAAACTTGAGGCCTTCCCATTACTTGATAACAAGTCACCAACTTATTACCAACCCTGTTCCTTTGTGATGCAGAACCTTGACAGGCATGATGATGAGGCTATCCATGGTTTTCACTCTCTCTTTTTTCCTAACTGGGAAATTCACTAAAAGACACTATGTTGTTCTTCTAGTTTCTGGGAATGCCCTGGCTCTTTCTCTTGCATTCTGATAAAGGAAATCTGTGTTTTCTTGGCATCGGAATCATTTTGGCTGGCTAAGTTTATGGAACAATCATGTGGGCGTTTTCACTCTGAGGACATGGGGGCTTACAGTGGCTACAAGAATAACCAGGTTCTATCATCCGTCCTTCACCACAAATGAAATGGTTAGGTTTGTCTTCTTTATGCAAATATTAGCAAAAAATATGAAAGTCACAGCTGGGGTTGTACCAATAATAGAGATCTATAGCTTTGCCAGTTACATATTTAAAAGAAAATTTTTAAAAATGCAAGAAGAAAAGGAAGGGCATGAGGTCTCTGTTCTTATATGTAAGAAAATAAAAATTTCCTCAAAGCACTGGATGGTGAGAATAGCACCGAAAGGTAACATATTACAAAGGATCAGTGTGTGAATAATAATCTTTTAACAAGGGGGAATTTCCCTTCTTCTTTTTATTGGCTTCATTTGTTCCCAAAGAGATTAATCTCATTACCAGCTTTGAACAAAGAAAGCCATGTTTCAAGACTCACAGATCTTTTCTCTCTCAGTTTTCTCGAATGCGTCACAAATTTCTGTCTCAGTTCTTTGGCCTTTGGGCTTGCCAAAGAGTATTTGTTCTTTGAGCCCTCTCCTTAGGCTTTTTGCCTCCCTAGGAGATCTTAATTCTTTTCTTTGTTTCTTTCTCAAGCCAGTCTTGAGTTTGGTCCTGTCCCAGACAGAGTGTTTTCACTCCATGGAGAAATTTCCATGGGCCCCTTCACATTCATGCAGTTGATGCCAGGGTTATGTCTTTTATTTATTTCTTGGCCCCAGCAGGGGTTTCCTGCCTGTTTTTGTATGTCCGTTTGTGAGTTAATTGGACTAATCAATCTAATGAATTTTCCCGAAATTGTTCAACAAGCACTGTAGCTCCAAGAGCTCTCTGGACAACAACAGTCACTACAGCTCATCGGTGGTACCCCCAGGGGCTGAATTCTGTTTTGCTGGGCATCTTTTGAGAGTCCAGTGCATCAACTGGAAATAATTCCTGCCATCCTGAAATGTATTAGGCTTCTGGGAAATAGATTTAAAACATGATAAAAGAGTAGATGTGAAAGTGCTTAGTAAGAAAGATGGATATACAGGTAAGTTTGGAGGGTCCAGGTGGATATAGGAGGGAGCAGTGGATAGTGACTCGGGACCAGATTCTGTGCTTCGGTTGCTCTGATCAGTGAGCTAGGTCAGTCTCAGCACTCTCTCAAGGACACTCTTCCCATCTGTAAAGTAGAAAAGGTACTTTGTGGTGGGATAGGGTAAAGACTTTTCTTTCTTTTCTTTTTTTTTTTAATTTATTTATTTGTCAGAGAGAGAGCGAGTGAGCACAGGCAGACAGAGTGGCAGGCAGAGGCAGAGGGAGAAGCAGGCTCCCTGCCGAGCAAGGAGCCCGATGTGGGACTCGATCCCAGGACGCCGGGATCATGACCTGAGCTGAAGGCAGCCGCTTAACCAACTGAGCCACCCAGGCGTCCCAGGTAAAGACTTTCCATTGGAGTGCTTATTGAACCTGTACTCAACGCAGAATGGAAACAATAATTGAAAACAGTAATTGCACAAATTGTCATGGTCCGGGAGGGTGACCTGTAAGCCTTTGGCACCCAGTGGCCTATTTACTTTATTAGTTAATGTTAATTATGCAGATGGCAGCAGAGGCCACCAGGTAAAGATGGGACAGCTGTGCACAGCACACCTCAAGGGAGCACAGATAACAACATCTAATATAAAAAGGGAGCTCGCCAATTCTGTAACAAATCTTCCTTTCATTTTTCAGGCATTTTTGAACACCCTGATTTGGCATGGCTTAAGAAAAAGAGCAAAGAAAATCATTGGAGTGTATTCTTAGCCTTCTAAGTAGCCCTAACCACACATTGCAGGCTGGAGGGCTTAAACAACAGAAATTTATTTTCTTAGAGTTGTGGAGACTCGATGTCAGAGATCAAAGATCAGGGTGCCGACACGTTGGGTTCTGGAGAGGGCTCCTTTCCTGGTTTGTAGGTGGCCATCTTGTGTGCGTCTTCACACAGAAAAGGGAAAGAAAGCTTTCTGCTGTTTCTTATAGGGATGCTATTTTGAGTGGATCAGTGCCTGACTCTAATGACCTCATTTAACCTTAATTACTTCCGTAAGTTCCTATATCCAAATACAGCCACATTGGGGGTTAGGGCTTGGATATCTGAATTTGGTGAGGTGGGGGGGCACAATTTAGTCCACAGCATAGAGTAAGATGGGTGTGAATTTAAATCCCTTTTATTATAAACCAGCAAACTGTGTGTGGGCTTAAATTTCTCTGTTTGCCATTTTGTGTCTATGTGAACTTGAGCTAGTATTTAAATTTTCTCTGAGCTCCCTTTTTCTTGTTTGAGATTATAGTATCTACCATGTAGGTTGTAATAAGGATTATTAAGTATGTAAAACATATTACCAAAAACTTGGCACACATTCGAAGTTCAATCAATGCAGCAATCTGTAGGAAAGAAAGTCGAATTGCATTCTTAATGTAGTTAATGCCTCAACCTCTCTCTGTCACTTGAGAGGCCCTCTGCCTCTGCTCAAAGCTCTCTGAGCAGGGGAATCACATACCAGAGCCTCATGATTTTGTGAGAGGAAGCTCCTGGGGACCAGAATGTTCCATCCAATGCCCTTTTTGTTTTGCCTACTAGAAAAGAGAAGTCACCATAATTTAAGGGAATCTACTTAATATCATTCAGTTACTAAAGATTCCTAGCCTCTTGACTCCAAGCTAGTGTTCTTTCCTCAACACGGTTCTTCCCCACTTTTTGTCAGCTGGTGATGATCATGTTACAAATCCCCCTGGGTGCTGGCACCCACACCATTCCTTTTGTTCTTACTCAAAGAAAAAGATCAAAATGCAAGCATGTGACAAAAACTATTTCCAGACACAACATTGAATATCTTCTATATGATGAGACCGAAGACATCATTTCCAAACTTTATTATTCTATACTTATTATAACAAATTGCTCAGGTCACACCTCATAATATCGGTTCACTTATATTTTGTTAAAGAGGTGATAATCAGGGGTGCTTGGGTGGCCCCGCCAGTTAAGTGTCTGCCTTCGGCTCAGGGCATGAGTCCTGGAATCTGGGCCCTGCTCAGCCTCCTTCTCCCACTCCTGCTGCTTGTACTCTCTCTGTCAAATAAATAAATAAAGTCTTAAAAAAAAAAAAAAGATTGAGAATCAGTGCTCTGAGATGAGTTCAGCTTATTTTATTTATTTATTTTTTTAGAGAGAGAGAGAGAGCTCAAGTTGGGGCAGGCAGGTAGGGACAGAGGGTGAGTGAGAGAGAGAATCTCAAGCCTGACATGGAGCTTGGCATGGGGCTCAATCCCAAGACCCTGAGATCATGACCTGAGCTGAAATCAAGAGTTGGACTCTTAACCAACTGAGCCATGCAGGTGCCCCTGAGCTGAGCTTTTAAGTGGTACATTCAGCTTTTACCAAGAGAGCACTGCAGCTGTTCACAGGTATCGCTGGCCTCCTGGTTCCAAGCTGTGTGGCCTGTACCTCTAGATTTCAATTCCAATCCCTGTGGCCTGGGCATCGTTGTTTCCTAGTTTTCTTTGGTTGCCACCATTTCCCACTCAGCCACATCTCTAGAATAGCTCAGGATTGTTCCCTACGTTACTGTCTCTTCACAGCCATCTTGCAGAAGTGACGGTAGGATGGCTGAGCACATGAAACCAGTGTACCCTGCTTAGATTCCAATCTGGGTTCCAGTGTTGACCAGATATGAGACCTTAAGAAAGTCACGTAACATTTCTGCATCTACATTTCCTCATCCAAAACACTAGGATAATAGTAGTATCCATCTCATAGTGCTGCCACTGCTGTGATGTTTATGTCACTTATTACACGTAAAGAGCTTATATGTAATTTATGTTAGTATATGGGAAGAGCTTAGGAGAATGCCATACATAGTGGGTACTGTTAGATGTGTGGGCTATTGTTTTTTACCTGGGAGCAAAGCCCCAATCTAACCCTTTGTACATACCAGAACAGACATAACAATTCATTTGTAATTCCCAGGTACCTAGGTTCCTAGTAGCTTCCTCTTATAGTCCCTTTATTTTCCTTGTGTTTATCTTGCTTAGGCCCTGTAAAAGTTGTGTGTTTTTACAAACTACTAGAAGTTTCCGATCTGAGCATGTAATTACCCTGAGCGCTTTGCTCCCAAATCCACAATAACAAGCTTTTAGTTTGTTTTTCAGAGCTATTGTGCTTAATTAATATTTATGCAGGACTTAGTGAAATCATGAAAATTAACAGATGTCTTTATCTAAACAGGTGGTGAATATATCAACGATTATAATAAGAACAGTGATGGTACAACAGTTCTTCTTTAGATCACTCAGACTCACTACCAGACTCAGTCTGGTAAGCATGGTTTCCACATTTACTACCAATCTGGTAAGCGCATTGTTAGGCAAATAATGGTACTCAAAATATTTTACTATATTCACATGAAATATGAATTTTACATCATGCGTTTAACAAAACTAAAAATAATAGTGGCATAAGCTCATAAGGGTTATTCTGCTCCATGGAAAAGTCTAGAAATCATGCTGAGTTCGTAGATGGCTACACAAAATCATCAGGGATCTAGACTTCTATGTCACTGCTCCATCATTCTGACACAAGGCTTTCAGCCTTAAAGTTAAAACATGATCCGCAGTGACCGCTAAAGCTCCAGCCATTATGTCTGTATTCCAGGAAAAAAAAAATAGGAAAAGGTCATCTCTATTTGAATTTACTTCTTGAAAGCTTTATTTTTGAAAACATTGTTATTCTCATGGGATGCTTCGGTTTCTATCCCATTTGGTCAGAACTTAGTCATATAACTATATCAAGGTACAAAAGACTCTGGGAAATTCACTCTTGTATTTGGGGCTCAGTGTAGGCTCCAAACTAAGGTTTTAAAGAGTAAAGTTAAAATAGCCTTTGGATGGGCTACTTGCACATGTAAAATTAACCTTTTATTTTGTTTCTTGGTATATTGTTGATTTTCCTTAGAACTTAATTTTTTAAGATATACCTACTTTCTGCGAAACATTTTTCTATATCCTTTAAATCTGTTTATAAAAATTTCATAAAAATTTGTAGTCATTTTTTGTTTTGTTTTGTTTTTAATTTCTTCAGCTACATTAATATATAGCACTTGCTTTTAAAAAAGCTGAGAAACTTTTTATGAAAGCACAGATGAAAGAAGGTAGTTTATTCCTTCATTCATCTTAGTTAACAAAAATGTACTAGGTAAAATGCTATGGCCCAGGCACTGGTTAAGTAGTGGAAATAAAAGAGTGAGTGACACAAAGTGTCAGCCAAAAGGGACTTATGTATGGATGGGGCAATATAAAGAATAAAAAAAAAAAATCCATAATGTAAGGTCATGTGGTGGTAAATAAAGCCAGGAAAGGACTAGACAGTATTAGATGATGAAGAATGCTATTTTTGACTGAGCGATCAGGGTCAGCCTTCCAACAAAGAGAACAGCAATAGAAATGCCCTCAGAGGAAGGTTCTAGAAGGGGCTTGTCCCAGCTGTGCTCAGCAACAGCAAGCAGGGCAAGGCGCCTGGACTTCAAGGATGGAAAAAGAGATTTGTAGGAGATGAATTGCACAGGGAGAGATCAGAGCCAAGTAGATCAAGAGGAAGGATAATTTGAGCCCTTTGAAGAATACAGCTAGCATACTACAGTCGGCAAAGTGAAATAGGAAAGGAAATGCTCATTTCTGCATTTAATGTTTATTTTTCTTGTCCTTGGTACACCAGTTATTTAACAATCACCTACTATGTGTGAGACTCTTCACAAAACATGAATATAAAATGTTCCGTGTCCTCAAGGTGCTTCTCTCTAGAGACTTCAGATAAGCTCAGAAAACTTATAAGCACTCACCTTTGTCCCTGTATATCCAGGAAGTTTCATTTCTTCATATTCTTTTCTGCCTAGTAGAATCTTTATGTACAATATAAGCCTTAAACACTAGAGCTTAACTCTAAGTTCATTTGTCTTCTCTCTTGAAGACATAAAGCTTAATGCACCATCCCATTATTGAACCCGTCTTACATCTTTTCCTAAAGGATCCCATATTGTTTACGTGTGTGGAGCTTTAATGCACGGCTTCCTCCGAAGTCAGCATACCCTTCCTCCCTTCTCTAAAAAAGTCCTATTCTTCCTTCATAGTATTTCCTTTGAAAGGATTTCCCCCAGCTCTTTCTCACAGAGTTAATTGCTTCTGTCTCTGGTCCCATACTTCCCTTATATGTGGCATCATAATATATTAGGATTATATAGTTATACTATTCTTTACCACTAGAATAAAAGTTCCTTAGGAATAGAATGTGATACTTATTTGTTATTAAAACCCTGATACCCAGCAAAGTGCCGGCCATATAGTCACTGTTTGAAAATATGTTTTGTTACATGAAGGAAAAAAAATACCCCATTACAGACAAAGCTAATGTTTCTGTTCACAGTGTGGAGTAGATGGAAAATTAACACATTATCTTTTGCTTATGTATTTTTTTCTCTCCCAAAATCATTATTTGAGGGGAAGATTTTAGCCTTTATCACAAGTTATTACTAAGTAAAATGTGTGTTTTTATGTTCCAATTGAATCTTCTACATAATCTACTGTTTATATCCTTTGAAACATCTAGTGGCTTCACACTCCTGCATATTTCTTGAACTGAACTGGCTTAGATTTAATCTATTTTATAATAGGCAGTAGGCACAAGTCTGTTGTGAAACCAGTCACCTTGGGGGAAGCATAAACCCAAGAACAACCTCACATTTATAAATATGCAAGTTTGTTTACTAGACCAAAAGCTCTTCACTAGACTGTGAACTCCTTAAGGATAGGGGGTGTAGCTTACTTTCTCTCACACAGCCTGAGCACACGTGCATGCACACACATAGAAACACACACACACACAGATATGTAGCATTTGTCTATTTTCTTGTGCAAATTACTCTCACCTTGGCTGATTCTAAGCTACCACATTGAAGTCACTGAATGTGATGTTGAGAACACATACAGTTAGCAAGACATAAGCTGATTCCCACACTGGTGCACTGTCACTAAAGGTCTAGATGGATTTAAGAATCCAAGAGATTATTGATTTTAAGAAGCTAATATGTGAATATAGTATATACTATGTGACACCTCCAGACACATCTGGGACATTACTTGTAATAAAATACATTGATGTTCTTACACTGCAGTAAATGGATTTTCACACTAGGACACACATATATAAATACCAAACATAAAAAAGAAGCTCTGTTTTCAGGGCCTTGTGTGTGTGTGTGTGTGTGTGTGATTTCGAATTGCATAAAAAGTATTGAGACTCTATATCCATATTAAAAAAAATAGTACATCAGTGGAAAACCATTCATGATCTATAACATACCCACATACCCACCCAGGCTGTTTGCACCTGGTTCTATTCACTGTCTTTGCACTTTCTGTGTCTCTGTAAATTACAGGTAGCTGATGGATATGCATCTTCTGTCTTGTCCAGTTATATTTCAATTGACTTCCCTTTTCCCAGTGAAAACATCAGGTTGTCTTTACTTACAATTTAGCTCCACATTCCTTTATTCCATGTAATTGTGTAGTATTTTGACTTTGACTTTAAACTGGTGTAATACCTTCTTAGTTCATTCATATCATCTGAACAAAATTAATTCTTGAACATGTATGCATTTTTATATGTCCACCGAGAGCCATTATTTTCCTTTTTTTTTTAAATTTATTTTAATTCAATATAGGGAAGAGATTAGACAAGTTCTAAGAAACCTCTGAGGGTCAAATATGGATCGATGTTGGACTGTAGCAGAGCTGTCCCCAGGGTCCAGTAGCCTTGTCAGACGTGCAGAATCAGGTAACCGTGGCCTGGTCTTCCCTGGAAGATTGATTCCCTTCATAGAGAGCGCTCGCAGCGGGCTTGGTGCCTCTGACTGTCCCTATGTAAGATGGTGCTATGGGACTGGATGAAATGCTATCTTTAACATTTAATTGAAGTCTAAATCTAATTATTTTTAATGATTCTAGCTCCTCATTTGAGTGTGAATCAAGTGACATAGAAACACTCAAGGAATCATGAATTACCTAAGATGAGCAAGCGTTTAGATGAACCCATGACTATACACAGATAAAGCTGATAGAGTCAGGCCTTATTGGTATCTGAGATGACTAATGGATTCATTAAAATTCTTTCTTAGGAGATCAAAGATGTTTTAATTATCAGAAAAGTAGCTGTCACAAATCTTTTGACTCTCTCATCCTGTAAAGCAATGGTGTCTGGCTTTATGCATGGCTGTGCCAGATTCACAATTTCCCACAGCCTAGAAAGCTGCTCTGTGTTTATGTTCTTTTATTCAGAGTTCTCACTTCTACTTCCAAATGAATCCATTTGCAAGAACATCAAAGGGAAGAGAAGGATCCATTTCAGCTACACCCACAGTTTTGTGTAATACATTAAGATTGATCAAGGCTTGGGTAACAAGTTCATGAATATTAGCTATCTTCTGGAATTGAAAACATTTGGGGCTTGAAAAATTGTTGTTGATATAAAGGGCTGCCACCACTGTTTCTTACAAATTAAGGATCTAAGATTTTGTTTGTTAGTGAGTGTGGACAGCATCCCCCTATTCCCCAAATTTATACCTCTCACTGGTGGCCTTTATTGGAGAAGTCATTCTTTTTAGAGCCAAACTGAATGAATGATAACTGTTCAGAATAGAATGAAAACTGGCAAAATGCAAGTTTGATCCTTCTCCCCTTCCACATAAATATACACGTGCCCACACACACTAAAACTGAGGATTTGGGCTAAGAGAGTGTCCCTCTAAATAGCAAGAATTGAGGGGCGCCTGGGTGGCTTAGAGGGCTAAGCCTCTGCCTTCGGCTCAGGTCATGATCTCAGGGTCCTGGGATCCAGCCTCACATCAGGATCTCTGCTCGGCGGGGAGTCTGCTCCCCCCGCCCCTCACCTGCCTGCTTCTGAGGGAGCGCACTCTCTCTCTCTCTCTCTCTGTGTCAAATAAATAAATAAAATCTTAAAAAAAATAGCAAGAATTGACAAACATCTCCAACAGACATGGCTTCTGGAACTCTAGGTGTAATTGTACACCCCAAGTCACTATCATTCACTCACTATTAGGAAGCATAGTCTCCCAGATTGAGTATTAAAGAATTACTTAACCTCTCTGAAAAGTGGTAATAAATAATAATTTCTTTTTCTGTCTTACAGGACTGTTGGGATGATTTACTTAACTAATTTTCTCAATTTTTATACTATTAAATATACTTAGTGAGATATACTATGTGGCAGGCACTACATTGGTTATTATGGGCTATATGGTTATTATGGGCTATTTATATAAAGATAAATAGCTTTGCCCTTGAGAAACTCTAAGCCCAGAAGAGAAGTACCATCAGTACATAGTACAATCAAATTGATTTGAAAGCATAATCCATAAGAAAAGTACAAATAAAATACTGTACAGGTTTAGAAATAAAAAGATTACTTTTGAACAGAAGAGGTTGTAGGAGGGAGTGGCAGAGATTGTGGATATAAATTTCTTTTAAAAGAAAAAGCCATGTAATACTCCTGTGATTTCCATCCTTTCCTCCATGAACCCTCAGGGTCAACTGTTAACGCTCTTGTAGCTTATGGTACTTTCTTGGATGGAAAAGCCACTTAATCAAATAATAAAACCTGGTCAATTACTTGTTTGATTGGTTGTCCCCTTTTTTAAACCAAGCCTGCTAGAATGGGGCATTAGATGAGTAAGTTTTGATAGGAGTAAGAATGTAGGGCATAGGGAAATGGCTACCTTAAAGTGGGGAAATTTTACGTAGTTAAGGAGAGAGGATAAATATATAAGTACATATTGCCAAGTCTGCAAGGGAGAGATAGAATAAAACAACAACTAATTTTATGAACTATACAGTAGTTTTTCAAGGTTTTGACTGTAGTCACAATCAGAATTACCAGCTCTTATCCTTCTCATCCTCAAAATTGAGTGGGCAGTACATATGCTTTTTTTTTTTTTTAAAGATTTTATTTATTAATTTGACAGAGAGAGAGATTACAAGTAGGCAGAAAGGCAGGCAGAGAGAAAGGGAGATGCAGGCTCCCTGCTGAGCAGAGGGCCCAATGTGGGGCTTGATCCCAGGACCCTGATATCATGGCCTGAGCCAAAGGCAGAGGCTTAACCCACTGAACCATCCAGGTGCCCCACAGTATATATTCTTTGATGGGTTTAGGAGACAAGCACCAAGGAGTATTGGTATCCTTACCTGGGCCACTCAAAACTAGATTAATTTTAGGGTTAAGAAAGCATTATTGAAAACTGAATTCATTTGTAATTTATTCTGATGACTCCTGATTTGTGGATCATACATAAGTTATCAGGCCACAACTTTTTATTTTCCTGAGGTAAAACAAAACCCCTCCAGTTGCCTCTTCTGGACCAGTAGGTACTGTATCCTCAGACTTACCTTAGAGAGGTCTTTTGACAAAGCTAAATTCAAACCCTAAGGCTCAGAGCCCTCTGTAAAGGCCAGGGCTGAACATACAGGAGGAAGTTTTCCTTAGTAATTTAAAGGATGTGTAAAATATTAGGTTTCTTCCATTTGGACCCCAAAGGCAGAACCAAAGTTGATGGGTTGAATTCATAATGACTGTGACTGAGGTTCCTTGTAAGGGAGAATTATCTACGGTCAGGAATTATCAAGGGTTAAATGGCTGTCTAAGGATATGTTTGGGACCCTTTCTCATCATTATACATAGTTTCAAGCATGAGCAGTATTAACACATCAAAGCAAAATTTATACTGGCCAAAGTTAATCAAACAACGAAGACTTTTTCAAGGCTATTTCAATAAGGACCAGAGGCCACAACTAAGTCTAAATTCACCTCCGATGAAGAAGAAGGAGTAGGAGCCCTTTTTTTAAGGGCTCATCTGAGCTAATGAAAAGGTCCTGGAGGATATTAGGGGAAAGTCATGGACCTGTGTTTGCTAATTGGCTTTATGCAAGGGAAAAATAAACTTCCCACATCTTTAGACAGGAGGTCCTTTTGCAACTTGGATCAAAGCACTCACCGAAGTTAGGTTTTTACCTTCTTGTTGATATTGGGAGATTGTTCCTTTGCATGTTACGTGTCAAAGAGATGGTTCCCAGATCCTTGAGAAAGACATCCCAGGGTTGTGAAACTGGAAAGAGGCTTTTGAAAAATGATTTACATGTCAAAGGGGCTGAAAAGAGATTTATAATTACAAGTTTTCTGAAATACATGCACTAAGAAAAGAGTGTGAAGGAGTCAGGAAGAAATCTGTTTAAAGTTGAGTCAAGCTGAGAGAAAGACTAAGGCCATCTCAGTCAAAGTCGTGGTAGGGATATTATAACCGGAAGTCAAGAATAGAATGTGTGATAATTATTAAAATATTTTACAAGTCTGAAGTTTCCTGTGTCCTGAGTTTGGCTAGAAAGATCAGGAGTGGGGGGGTTCCCAGGGAATTTCACTCATTGGGATAAAATCCCCATTCCTTCGTTGTGGCTTCTCTGCGGCTTTTCTCCAGGAGCCCCCATTACTTCTCATTTTCGGTTTGTAGAATCCAGAGATTTAAAATTTCATCTCTTTGCAGCTGTACTCATCAACATTAGGTAGAAACGTTTGGTGGTGCCTCCATAAAAGAATGACTAACTCTGCCTTTAGTGACAAATGAACTCATTTTGTGAGGGAAACCCAGGAAATTATGGAGCTAAGAAAATCCAGCACTCCCACTCCCCTCTTACGGCACCTGGATGGAAGGAGGAATTGTAAATACCAACAGAACCTCTACAGTATTGTTTGGGATCTTTGATGATAAGAGAGGAAAATGTCACTAGAGCACTTACTCTGCTCTTAATAAGGCTTTTTGGCTATTGTTTGGAATTCTTGTCATCATGTTGTGTGGTTCTTTGTTGTGTACTGATATTAATGGAGTTGCTGCCTCAAAACTCACAACATATTCAGATCATTTCAGACTGACCAGGACCCAAGGCAGGTAAACTCTGGTTCTTTAAGGGAGCCACAAACAAGAACACCCAGCGGCAGAGGGATGATTGAATTTGCCAGTAGGGTCTGTGTGAGGCTTGCTCATGTAGGGGGCATTTTCAAATATGATAGTGGCTAGGATTTCCCTAGAGAGTGCACTTAGGCCTAGCATGTGAATCAGTGTTTAAGTTATATTATTTTTAGAATGATTTGCAAAGAAGGACGAAAAAGTAAATAAACGATTCCATAATTAATACTGTAAATGTGAATCATTCAAGACCCATTTGTCTTTGTGGGAAAAGCAGCTGGGCCATTGCTGGTGTCCTGCTGCAGGCTGCTAGGTTGGGCGGGAATGATCCCAGGGAAAAGCAGTGATTTTGCCTAACAGCCTTCCCATTAAATGCTCAGGCTTTGATCGTTACCTTTAATAGTTTCGCCCCCTCCCTGCAGCCACAGAGCCCAATGGGCCCATTTCAGATGCTCCCCTTCTGATCCCATAATTGGAATTGATAACTGACCATCATACAGGACATGGAGACAGTTGTCAAATGCCGTCCATCACACTTAGAGTCAGAAATGGCCCCCTCCTCTATTGGGGGAGATTAAGCAGATCTTTAGAATTTGGAGCCCGAACTTGGTCTAGCCCAACTCATTCATTTTACACAAAGGGAAATGAGGTCCATAAAGGTTCTGTGACCTGCCTGGGGTAGTATAATTTGTTGGGCACAGAGGGAGAATTACAACTCAGATGTTCTCTGTCTGCCTGGCTTTGCCTCCAACTGACACCATTTCTTCCTGATTGAGTAATTTTCTCAAGGTTAGGGGAGAGGTTGGGACTGATTTGTGAATGGAAACACAGTTGTTAATCAGTTATTCTTTTCAAAACACTGCCTTCTTTGGACAGCCTCCCTGCGGCCACTCTGCTGTAGAGTCCCTTTTTTGTAGTACTCAACCAGATGCTGCTTAGGTACTATACTGAAAAAGCATTTCCCAAACTTTGTTTTCCTTAATGAGCCAACCACTCTATGACCACCCAGCTCTGTTATGCATAGGGGCAGAGCAGATGAGAGCCAGAGGTGTTAAACGCCTAGCCCGTGAACACACAGCTCCTAAGTGCCCAAAGTGTCATTTGAACAAAGATTCTTGGGGCCTTAGCCAATATTCAGTGCTAATTTGGCCTCCTAACCGTCCTCATCGGAACAGCCTGTGTAACTAAATGCAAGGAGTGATTTGAAATTTGAAGTAAGGGTCCCTGTGAGGTAGCATTTCCTGCCTGGTGACTTCTTCCTTTCTTTCTATCCCTCCCAGCCTCTCTGGTATTTCAGCCTACATTTGACTCCCCCCTCCTTGTCACTATGGAGACCAACACCTATCCTACAATCATCACTCCCTATAGGAACTGATTTTCCTCTATTCCTAGTTATGCATCCTTAAAGCAGTTACTGTTCAAAGTGGACATCTCAGTGTTCCTGAGGGTTCTTTCGGTCATACTCACATCTGTGCCTCTGTGGGCTCCAGGGACCTCACTGACCCTTTGAGAAGGAAGCCACCAGGATCGGCGGTGGAGCTGCCAAATTGAAGGCATTCACTCCCACTGCTGAGGGGACAAAAACAAAACAAAACAAAACAAAAAACCTCTCTCCGATCTGGTTGGGAAGATAAAAGTGCAAGTCTTCATTTCTTTGAAGTCAGAAGAAAGATTTGTTTACTTTTATTGCCGTATCCAGTAAGACTAATGCATTTCCTTTGGGGGTCGGGGGAGTTGGTTTAAAAAAATAGAGAGTAAGTCAGTGAAAGAATGACAGATGACTAGGAGAGAAGCAAGAATTTCACAGATGGATGTTTTGAAATATTTCATTTGCAAACTGAACTGTAAAGAAAATGAGGTTGGTCCCAGTAAGCAGCTCCCACTGCCAAGTATGAGGTCCAAGGCTCACGCCGACAAGTTCAGGGTGGTTGGTGTGTGCTTTCTGCCCCGTGTACTCTTGGGGTGGGATGCAGCGGTGTGGGGTGTGGCTGCACATTTGCATGGCTGGAATCAAGGCATCTCTCTCATTTTTTCTTTCTCGTTCTCTTCCTTTCTCCTGCACTCTTGCGCACAAGTGCACACATCACATAAATACACACATCACATTCCTGTCCAACTTATCTCCTAAGTTTATTTTCAGCTGACTGGTACACAGACAGCAAATGTTTTCAGGAATGGATATGGTTTGATGGAAAACCAACAAAAAGGTAGGAGCCTGAGGAGAACAGGTTTAACAAATGGAGCTTCCTCTGGCCAACCCAGCCAGGGTCCCGTGGTATTTGTTCATGCTTATCAAAATGGCGGAAGATTGTTTGCAAAGCTAGAATTTTTATTTTTAAAAGTTATTTTAGGAATTTTAATTGTCAAGCTGGGAACATTGGGTCAGCATGGAAAGATCAAAGTCCACAAAGGCAGTTGGGTCCTGCAATCTAATTTTGTCAGCAGCATTTCTAGCCATGTGGCCTTAGGTCAATTACTCTCTCAATGTTTGCTTTCTCATTTCCAGGAAAATCACACCTACTTCTCAAGGTTGCAGTGCAGGTTCAACAGAACATTTCTGTGGTCATCTAGCTGGACGTTGGAAGCTGATTTTCATATTCTGTCATTCTTATACTTTCTGCAAGAAAATTTCCCATAAGGGAAACTGGTTGGGCAACAAATATGTTAATGGTTAAAAAAAAAAAAAAGAAAGAAAGAAACAGAAACAGAATCAGATAAATTTTGGCAGTCTTAAAGGGATGGTATGATTAAGCTCTAAAAAACTTAATATCCCTGTAAAATGACCAGTCATTTCCATCACACTAGGTAAGATATTCTCTTGCCTAATTACTCACTCAAGCTCAGTTAAGGAAGAAAAAGAGAATCCTTTAAAAATAAGTCTATTGAATCACTTTGTAGCTCAAAGCCCAATGGTCCATTTCAATCTGGGTAAAGGCCTTATTTTTAATGATGTCTGTCCTACAAGGCCCTATGCAGTTGGACCCCATTTCTTCATCAGCCAAAATAAAAGTAGCACCTTCACCTCAGCTTTCAACTCCCAGGCCACATGACTGTCCTCTCCACATGTCAGGTAGGCTGCTGCCTTAGAACCTTCCTACTTGCCTTTCAACTGCCTGAATAATTATCTCCCATATATCCACAGAAGGTACTCTGTTGCCTTCTGGGGAGATTTCTGCAGAAAGTAAAACTATCCACAGTTTATATTTCTGTAATTCATGGGTTATGAGAAGGTCCATTTCTGACCCTGTGCCCAAATTCTGAGGTCCCCTTTAGCTCCGTTTATTACCTGGGCACAAAACAGCATCTATTTGAAAAGCTTGCTGAATAAGCAGGCCGGCAGGATGTAAATACATGTAGAATTATTCCATATTTTAGAACTAGAAAAGCCTATGGACACGGATGGGTGCGTATGCTAAAACAGAGCTGGCATAAATCTTCACCTAGAGTTGGAATTTAAAACTGAACTTTATTTGAGCTTCAAAATGGACCTTCTTTAACTCTCTCAAGGGAATAAATAAAGAAATATAAAAATTGATTACATGCAATGGTGCATCTTGACATGTAGATTGGGGAAATTTGCATTGATATTATAAGAAAGAGTATTTGTGGAGAATCAGTCTATCTCATAACAATTGTTAATCGAGTAAGGAAAGTAATTGAATGGCTGAGCTCAGATTTCCACTAATTCAAGTGTGTAATGGAATTGTGGTGGTGGATCTCTGCTGAGAATAGATGTCTGTAGATTTATGAGTTAGAATCAGACATTGCTCTTCTCATAGTAAGTCTGTACATAGACGGTCTGTGGGATGTATGAGTGTGTCTATCTCTGGATTTATTTCTCTATTTACATGTAACCAAAGCACAGGAACATGTAATTATACATTTTTGTTTTCTTTCTTTCTTTCTTTCTTTCTTTCTTTCTTTCTTTCTTTCTTTCTTTCTTTCTTTTTTAGAAGGAGGGAGAGGGAAAGGGTAAGAGAGGGAATCTTAAGTGGGTTCTACCCTCCATGTGGAGCCTAATGTGGGGCTCAGTATCACCATCCTGAGATCATGACCTGAGCTGAGATCGAGAATTGGATGCTTAACTGACTGAGCCACCCAGGCACCCCTGTAATTATAAATCTTTAAAGCCTGCTCTCCCTCTCTTCTTCCTTCCTTCTCTCTCTCTGATCCAATTACCCATTCAGTATGTAAATGGAACCTGCTATGGAAAGCCCTTCCAGATCCACACCCTGTAACCCCTGCAGCCTCTTCCTCCTCCAGAACATGGATTTGTTCCCCATTTCCCACTTATCATAATTCATTGAAAGTGATGATAAAGTAATTGCCTCATTCTTATTAAATATAAGTTACATAAGAACAATAAACATGGAGCACTGGATGGCTAAGTTGGTTAAGTGGCTGACTCTTGATTTTGGCTCAGGTCATGAACTCAGGGTCCTGGGACCCAGCCCCATGTTGGACTTCACACTCATCGGAGAGTCTGTTTCAGGATTCTGGCTCTCCTTGTGCCCTTCCCCCCACTCACTCCAGTGTGCTCTCTCTCTAAAAATAAATAAATCTTAAAAAAAAATGGAACAGTAAAGATGCCTACGTTGTTCACTATTGTATTTTGAAGTAACTAGCATAGTGTTGGTATATAACGGGTGCTTAATAATATTTGATGAATGGATGAACTGACCCAGTATTGACTAGTTATGAAGCACTATGTAGGGACCCCAAACACATTTAATATCAGAAATAGTTTTAGTCTCCCAGGAGCTTGCAATTTTGTCATGGAGATAAAACACATTCTCTCAGCAGAGTTGAATGCACTAGATTATGAGGAACAAAACTATTGCTAAAATCAGTATTGTTGGAATTCAAAGATGAGCCAGAGCCTGTGGGCTCTCCCATGGGGGATGATAGAGTAGAATTTGAATGGAAAGAATGGGAAAATGTGACGGAGCAGCCAGAGTTATGTTGCAGGTCAGACCTATTGGACAGTGGTGTAATGCAGAAAATCATGGTGAAAAAATTTGGACTAGAGGGTAGCTCCATTCTTTGGAAAGCTGTTAACATGAGCTGAGCTGTGGGAGCCTTGGCCATTTCTGAGCAAGAAAGGGATATGATGGGATCAGCCTTTTATAAAGATTAATATGTGGCCACTGAGTGCAGTATGGATTATCTATTGCCAAATAAAGCACTTTTTTTGTGTGAACCCATGAATTGATATGGTAGGTGAGTGCCCATCTGATTAATTATAAACTCCCATGGGTCAGATAAACAGGTAAATTAAGGGGGCTAATCTTGAGGTTAGCACAATTTATGAAGTGTTACACTTGAGAGAATTATTAGTGCAGGAAGCTTCAGTGTACACAACATTAATTTTTCAAGCAGAAATAAACTTCTCCATCAATCCTATAGTTTGTGTTTCTGAATGAGGCTAGTAGAATATAAAAGAATGTCTGGCTCTGGATTAGGTGAGATATTTAGTTATTATTTATTGCTTTGTTTAAACATGTGGAGGTAGGACATGTTTTTAATCCTTTCAATATTCCAGTCCTGTCTAGAAGCCCTGTTGGAATCCAGTTTGATGCAATAGAAAACAACAACAACAACAACAAAACAAAAAAAAAAACACAGGTTCCAAGGCCAGTTATCCCTGGATTTTAATGACAATACTGCCCTCATTGGTGGTGGGTAAACCACAACTTTAGCCCATTTTGCCACAGTGAATGCCCTCCTAGGGTCATTTTAAGGATTGTAATTAGATTAGGATATATAATTAGTCTCCTGAAAAATCTATCCCAGCTTTATTGAGATAGTATTGACTTAAAACATCTAAGTTTAAGGTGTACAATGCGGTCATTAGATACATGTATATATCATCAAATGATTACCACAGCAAGATTAGTTAACATTTCCATCTCTTTACATAATTGTAATTGTGTGTATATGTGTGTGGATGTGTGATGATAACATTTAAGATCTACTCTCATGAAAACTTTCAAGTATAGGCTACCTAGGTGCCTCAGTCAGTTAAATGTATGCCTTCAGTTTAGATCATGGTCCCAGGGTCCTGGGATGGAATCCTACATGGGCTTCCTTGCTCGGCAGGGAGACTGCTTCTCCTTTTGCCTGTTGTTCCCCGCTGCTTGCATGCTGTCTCTGTGAAATTAGTAAATTTTAAAAAATCTTAAAAAATAAAAAATTAAAGTATATTAAAACAGTAATGTTAATTTTAGTCACCATGCTGTGCAAAACAATGGCATATTTAAAATAACACAATGTCCCTCAACTTATTGGTCAAAATAGAGTGTTTCTGTACTATGAAATGTTATACATTTATTTAGAAAATTAGAATAGATTGATTTTTAGAGAGATGTTCAAGCCCTTTTAAACCTAATCTTAAGGATAGTTAAAATTTATCTGTTATATTTACCTGCTGTATGTCAGAAGCTGTGTTCAGAGCCCAGATCTATGATCTCATTTAATTGAATGGATACTTAAAAAAAAAAAAATCTTAGATCTATTCCAACCCACTCCAGGAGAAGTACATGCCACAATGAGCATTATATGTTTTGTTTTCTTACTGATTAGGCATATTTGTGCATGTGTGAATATAGGTGTGGGGTGTGTGTATGTGTGTGTATGTGTTGTGCAAGGGAGAGAAATGAAAGGTGGGTTAAGGCTAGAAGGTAGGTTACAAATTAGTGTAATCACCAAGAGGCTCATTTCAGGAGATTAACTCATGGGCAGACCTACCCGGCACAGTTGGTTTTGCTTTTGGTTTTCTCGTTTATGTCCTTGCCTGGCCCAGAATGGTACTGGCTGGTTTTCCTTAAACTGTCCAGCTGGTTTGAGACTGGTTTTTCTAGTTAGATCACAGATTCTATAGAATTAGTATATCTGTTCCCTGAAGATTTTATTTCCTTATGTCCCAGGTTTTCATTTTGTTTGGTTCATCCTTTTTCTCCCCCTGTAGTATCTGTGCTAAATCTTTACTAAGCTTTTCTTGTCAAAGCCTTAGTCCACTTGCTTACTCAGTTCTTATCCACACCAAATAAAAAGCTCCTGCTAGACTGAGTTTAGTTTACAATGCATTCCAAAGTTCTGGGTTTTAAAAAAAAGAAAGAAAAAGAAAAGAAAAGAAAGAAAGTGCTTTCTGAAAAGCTTTGGGATTCTTTAAGCTTTATGATACCCAGGGTTCAAGTAAAGTGTCTTTAGCCAAAATATAAATTCACTTTTATGTGGTACACTATATAGATTTTTTTTACCAAAGTATATCAGGAATTCCATCTGTGGTGATTTTTGAAAAATTGTCCAGCATTATAAATGCTTCATGTCTCCACATTGTGGCTTTGTTCTTGGTCTTTTAAAGAAGCTCTAAGAAATTGCATATATATTTGGGCATTCTAATCAAGTGCATTTTGTCCTTTGGAACTCAAGGGACTCTTATGACTCTTCATGATTCTTGGAATAGTCCACAACCTGATATGGTCAACATCTTTCAAATTCATCATTGTGTCCATGCAGTGGCCATAAACCCATATTTAAATATGAAATGATTCACAGATTTATATAACTCTTATGGAATTTTAGACCTAAAAATCAGGAATAACTTTAGGGAATATATAAACTCTGAATAGCAAGTAGGTTTCATCCTGAAGGCCAACTCTGATTGATAAGATGGGATTATCTGAGTTGCTTTGAGGAAGAGGACCCTCGACTGCATCCAGATCCTGTAATCACTTACTGATGTGGTGATGGGACCTCTGCAGTCATGCTAAGGATTTTAGAACTGTTCCCTTTTTGAAAGGAAAAAAAAAAAAAACAGGCACAAGAGAATATCTGTGACTTGCAAGTCTGAAGTGTGGCGTAAATGTGTGTTTCCAGTGCGGATGTGAGAGGATGAAACATCTATTTTGAAAGTAGAATTCAAAGGGGAAGGTGAAGAGAAACAGGAAAGCAATTCCTTGGTGAAATCATGTAAGTTTGGGTCTCTTTATTCTCACTTTGGTGTGTGAGGCTGTTTATGGGACATGGTCAAGCAGCTGGCTTTGGTTTCAGGTTAACCTACGTTAAAATTCTGGTTGCCACCTCTCTGAGCCCTTTTCCCCTCACCTCCCAAGATGGAATATTGGGTTAACTGATGAATCACTAAATTCTACCCCTGAAACTAATAATACACTCTATGTTAAATACATTGAATTTAAATAAATAATTTTTTTAAAAAGATGAAATATTAGGCTGGCGGATGGGCTCCTATGTAGATCGACATGTTCAGCTGCTTGACATAGCTCTGTAATAGTGAGTAATCTTCCAGTAGTTGTAGCTGTTGTTTTCCCTGGCTGGATCAGGGAACTAAATGAACTAATTTTGACCAAATGAAAGACTTCATGAATCTGCAAACACGGTAAGCCCCCTTTGATGTAGCTCTTCCCTTCGAGAAATGGGGCAGGGGTGGCTTTGGAAAATGCTTTGAAATACAGTTTTCAGCAGGCTACAAAAAATGATATAGAAATGAAATGTAGCTTTCCTATTATTATCATCACGTTTTTTTCTTCGTCTTCTGTACCCTGGTTCTCTGACTAAGCCTCAATGTTTGACTATAACTATTAACTTATTCAGGGAATTCTTCTTTCTAGATTACATCCCCTGGTGAAAACTTTTCATGTTTTAATGACTTCATTAGACTCTCCCTCCCCCTTTTTCTTCAGGAATCCTTAGTTATAAAAAATCTGTGTTCAAAGCATATCTGAGCAAGAAGGTGACTTTTTGGGTTCATGTCCTAATTGATGATACAAACTGCTAATTAAATGCATCTGTGTCTAATCAAAACATATCTAGAATTAAGCAGTACAGCTGTGCGCCAGGGGAACCACACGATAGAGTTGATTGGTAATGGCATAGGGACATAATTTGTCCTCCGTCCAGTGGTTCCCAAATCTGGCAGAACCTCAGAATCAGCTGGAGGAGCTTTTAAAAAATCATGGCCATATTCTCTCTGCCCCACCTCCAAAATTAGTACCCTAAAAAACAAAACTGAATGATTTTTTTTTTAACCTCCTAAACAAAAGGCTGATGACCAGCTAGGATTGGAAACTATATGGTCTAGATTTAAGGCATAGTTTGATGAAGTGGAAACAAGGCCTGGCTAGGTCCAGAGTTCTTCATTCGCCTCTAAATTCTCTCATTGTTTTCAAAATGCCGTCTGAGTCCCACTTATTACATCTTTCCTGTCATCCTTGTGGGGTTTTGCAGCCCTCTGAAAACTGCAGCTGTTTTATTTAAACGGAAAAGGCAGGTGAGTCTTTGGCTTTTTTTCAATGGTTGGGGATTGTGATGGTTTCATTTAAAATATTCTACTCTTTGGAAATGTCACTTCTTGTCATTTTTTGCATGACCATGAAAATTTGGTACTGGATAACTGTAGGTAGATCCCACGTGGAACAGGGGCTGGTTCTTGTCAATGACAGGGATATTAAAACAGGGTGCCTTTTGAATAGCATTTATGTTTAACAAGTTAACCGATATTACTCAATTTTATCCTCATGGATTACATTTTATTATAAAAAATATTTCCATAGTGTTCACACTTAGGGTTCTTTCTACCCCTAAAGACAGTCCTACTCTCAAATTGACACATAGAGTCAAATGATCACTCCAGGCCTCATAGAAGCAAAACATAAGTTAGGGTGCCTGCCTGGTTCAGTCATTAAGCATCTGCCTTCAGCTCAGGTCATGATCTCAGGGTCCTGGGGTCCAGTCCCTCATCGGGCTCCCTGCTCATCAGACAGTCTGCTTCTCCCTCTGCCTCTGCTGCTCCCCCTGCTTGCACTCTCTTGCTCTCTCTCTCTCTGTATCAAATAAATAAATAAAAAATCTTAAAAAGAAAAACAAAAACAGAATTTAAACCTGCATTTGTCATCTCTTGTTTCTTCCCCTGCTTTTCCAAGTTATGGTTTGATCTTTTTCACCAGTTTCTCTTCTGGATGTTATTTAAACCTGCCTCCCATCAAGGAGCTACCCCAAGATACGCCTGGTCTCCTACTAAGTACATCCCTCCATTATCTCACCTCTTTTCTACACTTGGGGAAACTGAAGCTCACCAAGATAAGCAGTTTGTGAAACTGAATAGCAGTATGAACCCCAGTCTCCTCTGCATAAAACCCATCCAGAACTATGATATCTTTTTGTCTGAGGGTATTTGCCCAAGGCAGATCCAGTGGTTTTCCTTCGTAGGTAAAGAACCAGGATTTTAACACCAGTTGGCCATAATTGAGGACAAAAATGATTAGGAAATAGGTTTTTGTTTTTTTTAAATTCCTTACCAGATAGCATTCAGAGGCTAAATGGAAGAGGAACAAAGAAATCACATCTTTTTATCCTTACTAGATTGCAGCAGAAATGGAAAGAAGCGAGTTACAGGTGGGTGACCTAAATCTGAGGCCCCAAGCACATGCATACAGACCTGGCCTAGATCCAGAAGAGGAGCATCAGACTTGCTGGTTTTGTTGACACACAGTTATATTTTCCCGTTACATAATAAATTTCCCCCGATGCAAGCACATTTAAGAGATTGAAAGAAAGCCTTCATGACTGTTTGGGGTAATTTAGTGCCAAAATTTATGCCTTGGAGAAGTTATGAATCAATCGAATATCAAAGACTTGTGCAGGTGTGCACAAAGAAAGCTTTCATGTCAACTATTTTTGCATCCTTTTCATTTCATATCATCAAGGTCCACTTTGAAGCTTCTTTCCAGGAATCAGGACCACGATATGTATTTGGAATTGGATGTAGATTTTTTTTTTTCCCCCCATTTGGGGTTAGTATCTCCCTGGTTTGTAGAGCACGAGAAAGAAATCTTGCTGCCTTCTGTACCAGTTTTGAGCAGAGCAAATGCTGCTATGATTTAAATCTTTTGTGTTCCAATCTTTTGAAACCATAAAAATGATAACAGTGAAAGTGCACATGAATAGAAATGCACAAAGTAGAAGAATGATGTCGTTAATACAGTAAAATGTCTTTACATACTAAGAAATAGTTTGTGTTTCTCTTTATGTTTTTGGTAATAGAACCTCTGTGGACATTCATCCTGATTCTTTTACTAAAAAGTCCCATTACTCGATGCCGAATATATTATGTTCATACGGTCCTTTCCAGTCAAATCTATAAGGACAGTCATTGAAATGTAGAGAAAGGTATAGAATAAATCTCTTGCAAGTGCAGTTTAGGGTTTTAGGACCCCAAAGAAGTCAGAATTTCAACTTGCTTTTTATAACCGAGATCTTTGCATTTAAAAAATAACTCAAGGTTCAATTGGAGAAAAGATGCCATTTGAATTCTTGCTGGTAGTTCATCTTCACTATTTTGATACTGACTAAATTGGCTACTTAGTGCTTCGGGCTAGATTCTTCCATCTTTCTGTAGGACTTTTGCCTTTAAGAGAGTCATCTAATTAGTTGTTTTACACTCTGCTGTGGACAATAGATCTTTACACCTAAGCATTGCACCCTAAGGTAAAATTCCTGAATATTGTCTCTTCCCCCTTTCCCTTCCTCCTTTCTTAGACACATGCACTCTCTTTCTTTTTCCCTCCCTCCCTCATGCATTTCCCCCCCTAAAGGCTGATTTCTGGAATGAGAGTGGGAGCCTTGCATCTGTTCTCTACAGGGTATTGATTGTAAAACTCCTTCATCTATGAAAGTCATTTGGAATCCTCTCGTCAAGCAAGTGATGGAGGAAGTGACTTTGACCTCCAGGAGGTGGCAGCATGCTTGTGGGGAGGGCACAGGGAGTGAGGACAGGTGAAAACATCTCCCTTGCCAAGAGCCTCTTCCCTTCTTTTTGCCTCACAGTCCTCCTGTGTATCTCAAAGCCAGGCTGGGCTAGTGAATCTCCAGGGTCCTTCTCAGTGGTGCGGATATCCACGGTGCTTGCACCTGGGCTGCTCCTTTCCACGAGAAGATCTGAGGCAGCCCTGTGGGCAGGGGGATGCAAGTGAGCACTGCAGGTGTCCCTCTGGCAAACCGGAAGTTGGGACTGGTCTAAGGAGGGCTGTCAATCCAAACTCTTTTTTTTTTTTTTTTGAGATTTTTATTTATTTACTTGACAGACAGAGATCACGAGCAGGCACAGAGACAGGCAGAGAGAGAGGAAGAGAAGCAGGCTCCCTGCCAAGCAGAGAGCCCGACGCGGGGCTCGATCCCAGGACTCTGGGATCATGACCTGAGCCGAAGGCAGAGGCTTTAACCCACTGAGCCACCCAGGCGCCCCTCAATCCAAACTCTTACACACAGATCAGCTCCAATAGAAATGCAGGTATCTAACATTTGTAGCTAAGAACATTGATTCAGTAGCAAAAAAAAGAAAAAAAAGAAGACCAAACCAAAGAAACAACTCCTGAAAGGCATTTCACCTTGAAGTGTTCTCATCTGCAGCAGAGTGTGCCTCTGCTACTCCTGAGCAGTGCTAAGAGTTCCAAAGTAATTTTGCATTTGGCACAGAGCCAGCCATCAAAGCCAAAAGAGAAGTCAGGGTTCAGGCTTCCTTAGGCTTCCCCCACCACCCCCACTGCTGAGTGGCTGGATATTTTTTTTTCCCCCAGACTAAGAATGATGATCTGATTTGAGCCCCAGGCAGTCACGGCAGCTCTTTTGTCGGCTTCCCTGCTTGGCAGAGGCTTGCTAAGGCTTGACTGAACCGTGTCAGCGGCAGCAGTCCCTGCCGTCCCTCTGACACAGCCCTGCCACTCTTGAGCCACCGAGGGCATCCTGTTGCAAAGTGCTTCCTGACAGAGGGGCCGCGGCCACACGGAGAGATCAAGTGGCAGGTGCATGGGTTAGAGGATTTGCTTAGAGGAGGAAGCTGAATCTATCCATCAGCATCTTCTCCTCCCGGAGCCCTGAACACGGAAATGTCAGAGTGAGGTGGGCTTTCAGTAAAACCTGCCTTTCCTTGGCAATGGCATGCATCCATCCTGTGGACATGAGGTCATCTAGTGTATAATGAGGCTGAGTCTGACCGTGCAGGGTCCTTGTGCCACTGGCAGAGCAAAGATTGCATTGGAAAAGGAAAACATAAAGGTGACAGCGATTCATAGACTCCAGAATGATAGCTTCTGGGTCCCAGATCAGAAGGGGCATTGCGGCTCCTAAGGCCTCCAGCTGCGGGAGACACTGTAAGCAAATGCTTTGTGCTTTGTTTCCCTCAGACTCAACAATGTCCAATTCAGGGAATTTGGGTCTGGGAAGGAGATGGGAGCAGGAATAATGAACACCCTTGTCATGTCCCATTCCTCATCCATCCAGTGTATCTGTGTCATTCTTCTTCCTGGCATCCTTGTTGGGAGAAAAAACAAATAAGCGAGATATTCCCAGACACTCAGAGAAATAAGAACAGCATTTAGCAAAATTGGGAAATGGAATAAATCTGTCCTAGGACGTTCTAGACTTCCTGTTTTATGTCTTTGGTTGCTAGTGTGTCTATCCATTCATTCCCTTATTCAAACGTCCATTAATGCATTCAGCAAATTGTTGCTAAGCATCTAGTATGGGGTAGATCTAGTCTAGAAGAGTGAACAAGAATCAACCAGGTCATTGCCTTCCTAGACGTTCTCATAAACAACTAAATATACAAGCAACCTAAATCCAGATTGCCAGAAGTGCTATACCAGAAATAAATGGGCTGAAATGGGAACTGGAAACTGGGGACTATAGGGGAAGGGAGGCTGCTTGGCACTGGGGCGGTGGGGAAGGCTTCTATAAGGACAGTGAAGGACTGAGGTAGGACAGTGAGCCAGTGAGCTATGAAGGGAAGGAGGAGGGGATGGGAAGAACATTCTGGGCTCCTTGGTGTTATATTCTCAGATGCTCAGACTTCTGATATTCCTCCTTCCATCCTCACATAGGACTTCAGGTGGCCAATTTTGCCTGCCTAACTTGCTAACTGTGTTACCTTGGGCAAGTTTCTTTACCTCTCATGTGCTCTTTCTTCGTCTGAAAAATGGGGATGATAGAAGCTCAACCCTACATATTGAGGGTTATTTCGGTATAAAATGTAAAACTGGCACCAGGGCTCTTTGTAGGAGCTCAATACATCTTTGTTCTCCTTTTCACTCTTCCTTTCCTGTCTGCCTCACCTGCATAAATTCAAATTCCTAACTGAAGTGTCATTCGCAACTCTTCCTAGAGATAATTATCTTTTAGGATAGTTAAGGTGGTGCCCTGTTGGTCCTTTGGGAAATGTTGAGGTTGGGCGTGGTGTGACACACTTTGGCTCTTGAAGCTGAACTTTGTTGAGAGTTGCCTACACTGTATGTGAAGCTCTGAAAGCTGGAAGTCATGGTTTTCTGTCCCATCATCCTTTGTCTTTGGGTAATTAAGGTCAAGGTGGCTCATTCTTGCTTGGGAAAATGGAAGTACTGAAGGACAGCCTTTTCTTATAGTGGCTTCCCAGCTTCCTGAGAAAGATGTTCCCTTTCTCCATCTCCACAGCCATTCTGTCCCTCCTGGAAGTGCCCACATTGTGTCCCATCTCTTTCCCCAGCTGGCTATCAACCAAGGTGCTAGCTGGCAACAGATTGTCACTGATCGTTTTCTCAGTAAGGTTTTACACCTGCCATGGAACTTGTTTAAAACTCACTTTGCCCAATTTATTTACATTTTATTGTGTGAAAGATTCTCTCCTGGGATGAATTCGGATTTGTAATAGCAAGTGTTGTAAAAGGAATAACACAAACATAGCTAGACACCAAGCTTAGCCTCTGATTTTTGCCTGACTCTCCTTAATTATTACTGATAGACTCTAGCTGTGGCCCAATGATTCAGTTCTATCTTACTCTTTTTTTTTTAAATATTTTATTTATTTATTTGACAGAGAAAAAGTTCACAAGCAGGCAGAGAGGCAGGCAGAAAGAGGGGGGAAGCAGGGTCCCTGCTGAGTAAAGAGCCTGATGTGAGGCTCCATCCCAGGACCCTGAGATCATGACCTGAGCTGAAGGCAGAGGCTTTAACCCACTGAGCCCCCCAGGCACCCCCCTATCTTATTCTTAACTCTAAGCTCTGTCTTATGATCTATATAATAATCTACATTCTTTTTGTTGTTGTTGTTGTTTGTTTTTAAGAAATCTCCAGCATTCAACTCTTGACCCCTATCAAGGGCTTTGGCTTATACTACTGATATCCCAAATTCCATCCACATTTAGAGTGATATCCAAACTCAGGCCTATCCACAGTATTTAATATTTAGCTCCAGACCAAGGATTGGGGGGGCAGAGGGTGAGGACCAGGAAGGCATACAAAGTCAAGGTGGCCATTTCTGAAATTCCCATTTTCAAAATGCAGACATTCCAAACAGCCTGTTTCTTCTTCCTCTTCTATCTCCCAACCTTTCAATGAATAAGAATAATAATAAAAAAAAAAAACTGCACAGAGTTTCTGATTGGTTTTATAATGAGATCATTATCCTAGCTTGTTCATGTTATAGAAGCCACGTTCCAGGCCATAAACTGCAATGCAGAGCTGAAGGTCTTGAAAGAACACACCTAAACAGTGGTGGGCCTCTCAGTAATGGACTCCACGCTCCGACCCCCCTTGGTGGCAGGTGGTGTGAGGTGACTGATTATTACAAGAAGCGCGTGGCAGCCTGCAAGCTCCACTGTTTGGTACATCTCTGGAAATGTGAGCAAAGAAAAAACAAAACAAAACACAAACACTTGAATGTCTCTCCCCCCCCGCCAAACAGGGACTCCATGGTAATTTTATTATTGATAATTACAAAGGAAAAAGCACTCAGATGCAAAAATTAATGTCCAATTTGCCTCTTAATGGCCTGAAGCAAATCTGATGGCTGTTGCAATCCAACGAAATGACAATTTTAAAAGGTGGGGGAGAAGCCTTGATTAAATTCCTTCTGCACCTACCCCGGTATATGCACCTTTCCTTTTGTCTGATTATTACCAAATTTGCAGAGTACATTTAAAAAATAAAATAATCTAAAGTATGTTTTTTTCTGATTATAGAGCTAGTGTTCTCTCCCTCTCCATCTCTCTCTCTCTCTCTATCTCTCTCTCTATCTCTCCCTTTTTTTAAAGTTTACCTAATATTTGAGAAGAAGAGAGTAAATGCTGGGTGTGAGGGCAGAGAGAGAAAAACTCAAGCAGACTCTGCACTGGGTATGGAGTCTGACACAGGACTCCATCACCAAGACCCTAAGGTCACAACCTGGGCTGGAACCAAGGGTCAGAAGCTTAACCAACTCTGCCACTCAGGCGTCCCTCTAAGACTAACATTCTTATGAGTAGACAGGAGTCTGTAGTAGTTAAAAGCTCAGGTTCTGAAATCAGACCACGTGGGTTCAATTATGGCTGTGCTGCCTACTACTTTTGCAAGCTTCTTACCCTCTCCCTGCCTCATTTTGCTCATCTATAAAATGGGATCAATAATAGTACCTACCTCCTAACATTGTTGTGCAAATTAAATGAGTTAATACATGTAGAGTTCCTGGAATAGAGCATAAGTATTCAGTAAATGTTTGCTACAAATGAAACTGCAGAAAACTCTGGAAATACAAAGTCAAAAACAAACATAATCACCTATCCACCCGGAGCTGAGCACACTTAACATTTGGGATGTTTTCATTTTGGCTACTGTGTATTTGTGTGTGTGTGTGTCTACATCATACTATAAACATGGCTGTGTATCTTCTTCTTTTTCACTAAACAGTGCCTTTGAACATTTTACATGCATTTAGAATTACTTTCATACATTTTGGGCTGCATAAAATTATAAAATAAGAAGTTCTTTTTAAAAATGATTTATTCTGTGGCATTTAATTTGTGTAATTATTTTAATTAAAGTAAAGTAGTAAGTCTTAAGTTGAGAGGATAAAGAGAGACAGAAATTCAATAGAGTTGTCCTTTTTTTAACATATCTATATTTTGAAGAACCCTGTGGTGATTTTTTTTTCCTCTTCCTTTTTGATCGTTTGTATCCTCTGGTCTGAGGGTGATATGTGGGCTTTATATCCAGGAGTTGAGGCCAGGATGGATGGGGCAGTGGGGAGAAAAGAGGGATATAGTTTGGGAAGACAGATATAATAATATATATTTTATAATGTTATGAGGATAAATAAGACTGGCATGTAATGTGCTTAGCATAGTAAGTGTGTAATACATTGTAATTAGTATTATTATTAATAATTTTTACTTATTACTTTAGAGAGTATATTTTAAGTACTTTCAAATTAATAGGGAGAAATAGATTTAAACATTTGGGTTTGCTTCATTCTGACTCAGTTAACCCCTCTAATAAGAGCCATAGGGCATCAAGGAGTGGAATTTCCTGATGGTTACATTTGCTCACACTAATGAATATTTCAATCACTCTCACTCCTTGTCTACCAGTTAGAGAGATGAGAGGAAGGACTTGGCCACAGGAGGCCACACAAAGGGGCAGGTGGAATCTGAGTCCTGGGCTGGACTGGGCTCGGGGACCAGTTGGGGATACCTCTGACTGATGGACCACAAGTCCATTTCCCTTCTTCCTCTTCCTGATTGTTCATTTACGTGGCTTTCTCATCATACTCTGTGGCTTTCTCATCATCCTCCCTATTAAACTTCCTTCTCACGGTTGGGTAAGAATGGACTGGAATTGGATTTACTGACTATTCAATTACCCACGCTATCTTGCTCTGTTGCCATCAAACACGGCTGAACTAGCCTAGCTCTCAGACAGCATATATCGAGGTAACAGGTTCTTTTTCACTTAGGCTGCTATGACGTGCAAGTTTGTCATCTACATGGGAAGCTCATCACAAAGTACTGATACTGCCTATACTGAACATGAGCCCTACCCTGGCCTAGCTCTATAGCTGGCCTAATAAGCCAGAGGGATGGAGGTGAGCCCAGGAAAAGCTAAATCCAAGACCTGATTGCAGTATGCCTTGCCAAGTGACATGTAGGTAGAGTGTAGAAATTTAACCCCAAATTCACTGGAGGGAAATGAGGGGAAATTCAGAATGACTTTTCTTTCCTCTGTTTCTCTCCCCACCTCTTCTTTCTTATCTCTCTCTCTCTATATATATATATATATATATGGATATAGGGTTCTATATGGTACTCTCAGATAAAGGCAGGCGGGGGAAGGAAGAAGAACCTATTTCTATAGTGTCCTGGATAGAAAGGTTGGTAGTTGGGATTATAAGGAACCATCTCTGAGGCACAGAGAACTTATTTTTTCAGGCTGATGATCACTGCAGAAAACCATTTAAAAAATACTGAAAAAGCATTACTTTTGGTTGTCCGTACTACTGTTCAGGATATGTTCAGGATTTTCAGATGAAACTACCTGGTCTAATGTGTTTGGTACTTGGGAAATGCCATATGCCCCTTCATGGCATTATTAATTCAGGCACACTACGGACCTCAGGAAGGAAATCCTGCAGCAAAGAAACAGGCTACACCTTCCGGACCTATATAGGCAAAACTTATTTACCATGGACTCCCTTCCCTGCCCTTCCCTCTGCTTCTTTATCCTCCTATCGCCCTCTGTCTCTCCTTCCTCCCCCCCTCCTTCCCTCCTACTTCATTCCCCCCTCTTTTCCTTCCTTTCTTCTTTCTCTTATAGCCAACTTATTTCTCTGTTATACAAACTAGCAAGTTAGGGACTTTTGCTTTAGGCCTCCTTGTTGTTTCCCATTATCCATCACTCCCTGGCTCTGGCAGCCTCTTGTTTTTCTCTTCAATTTGTGTTTTCTTATTTCTATATGCATTACCTTCCTGAAGATACCCTGTCAGATCTATCATGGAAGACAGAGATGTGAATCAGACAGAAACATGCCATTGAGGAGCGTGTAGTCTAAGGAGACAAGATAAGACATGCACACAATTCTGAAAAATTCAAGGTAGAAAAGGAGGAATCTCATTTGAGAATTGCAGATATAGTGCTATGGGTATTCAGAAGAAGGAGATGAATACCTCTTGTCTTTTCTCTTTCAGTGACTATTAGAAATTACTGAGGGAAGTGGTATAGGGGTGTCTTTCAGGTATGGGCAAGGCTGAAATTATTAAAGGACTCATCATGTTATTTGTTCAGGATAAATATTGTGCAAAGTGACCAATAGGCCAGGAGTAAGTTCTCTTTGACATGGTTTCTATTGAATAACAAGAGAGCTCTGTCCTTTCCCTCCCTTCTTGTCTTCCTCCCTCCATCCTTTTGTCTCTTCCCAGTTTTTGGCTATTTTGATAATTTATTGCTTTTTTTCTCCTTCCTTTTCTGTCTTCTTTTATATCCTGTTCTCGTTCACACTTACTCTGTGTGAAATATATCATCTTACTAATATATATATGTATAAAAATATATATAAATATATATAATTTACCTCTCCAAACAATTCTGAATTAGGTATGCTAATGATATATATAATAAATTATATAAAATATATACATTTATATAAATTATATAATAAATTATACAAAATATATATCTGTATGTAAATTATAAATACATAATTATAAATGTACTATACTTAATTAATTTATTTTCATTTCTTTTTTTTTTTAACGGAAGGGAACTTGAGGTGTGGAGATCTAGTGACTAGCCCAAAGCCACCCAGAGAGTAGGAAAGAAGCAGATCTCAAACCTAGGTCCATCTGCTTAAGTGTGTACTTCAACACAGAACACTATTTCCTGCCTCTAGCATCATTGAACTTCCATACTGCTGATGTTCACAGTCATGCCCTAATGCTGCCCATTTCTGACCTTACTCAACTCTTCAGCTGCTGATGCTGTCAGTTAAAACTGTGACATTCTTATGAGAAATGAAAAACAAAAATGGCAGGATGGCATTTCCACAGAAAGGTATGCATGTGTGTGTACTTGCATGCTCTTGCACACATACACACATTTGTGCTGTTCTCTACAATAATGAAACTCAGCAAAAGCAACTGCCACTTGTTGGTTAGCAGAGGCATAGTGACAAAACCAGAATGAACAAGAGTTGCTCTAAAAGTCAAGGAAGGAAGTGGAAATCGGAGTGGGAGACAGAGATTCCTAATGTTATTATGACTGGCTGGTGGTTCTAAAAAGATCAAAGTTGTCCTTCCCATTGTGCCCCTATATCTAATTATAATATCTTGAACTTTGAGTTTCTGTCTTCTCTCTACTGCTGATGTACTGTATTCACTTGCTGATCATTTAACTGACATTTTTCGGACACCTGCTGGATGCACAGGTTCAGATCTTTGTGCCTGTGGCCCTGCCCTTAAGGAACGCTCAGTCTCCAGGGAGAGGCAGACAAGATAAGCAAGTGCTCATAGTACAATGGGATAAGTTACAGCAAGGCAGGCCAAGAAACTCATATTGTTTGAATATTTCCTTCCAGGTCAGCTACTTCACTATTTTACAAAGGTTGTTTGATTTAATGGTCCCTAGAGCCCTCAGTAGTAGATATTATTTTTACTTTACTGATGTGGAAACTGAGCTTCAGAGAATGTATGTGAATCATTGAAGCCTCAACAGGAAACTCAACAGCTGGTACATTCAAATTAGACTCATTCAGATAAGGTTTAAGAAAGGGGTTGCTTTTCAAAAGTGTGAGTGGTTGGGTGAGCCACGTGGGTTGGCACAGTAAGTAACCTGTTGCCACAAAGAGAAGTGCTATTATGAGTCCTAGGACTGGAGAGACAGCAGGAAGGAGGAAGTTACTGATATCCAGAAGGAGAGGGTCATACAGACAAGGTCACCTCAGAGCAATAGTGTTTGTTTGAAGGTTACAGGGAACCCAGTTGATCCCACAGGGAGGGAACCAGGGGGATAGATGGCTTGTCTACACACTCCCACACTAACCTTCTGCTGGTGTCCCCCATCAGATGAAGCCCAATCAAACTTTGAGGACCAAGGAACCCATTGATTTAATAGTACAAGTCCATGTCTTACTAGGTGAAGAAGCATGAAGAATGGATCCAGAGGGGCAAACATGAAACACATAGGACATTTTGATGTTTGCCGAAGGTCAAACAGTAGTTTAATGATGGAAGAATTGGTCAATACTAGATGTATTCTGTAACTGTCTGGCTTACTTTTCTGTCCCTTAAGCAGTAAATGGATATGTCTGATCTCATTGGTTCCCAGGCGCTGCAGTTTTCTCACATTGACTGGCATCGTACAGCCTCATTTCTTCTTAGTCTTTCCTTTGGGTCATCCATGTTGCATTCTCCCTCGGGCTCATCATTTCACAACTGTTCATCCATCTACCTTTTAAATATATTCAGCTTAGGTGGGCAGAATTGGCAAAACCTATCCTCTGTCCGGTTGTGTTTATCAAGTGAATGAATTTGCTTTCTATATTCTTCAGGAACTCACTTTATTTCTTTCTGGTCTTTTCTTGCCATTGAGGAGCCCAGCCTCCAGATGTCTGTGAGATGAATTGATGGTCTATTTTGGGTCATGTTGTTTGTGATGCTAGTGATAAAATACTGATGTATAAGCATATGGAACCTTATACTCTCATTAGGATTTTAACATTTATTATAGCATTCATTTTTAATAACCACTTTGCAACCTTGTCAAGTCAATTGCACCTCCTACTGCTTTATATTTATCAAAACAAAAATCCTTATTCAAACATCTAACCATTCAGGGCAATTTAGAACCATCTCTGAAGCACCTACCATGTGCCAAGCTTAACACTAGGTATAAACACTTCGAGGATGTCAGTGTGGAAAATATAGATAAAGACCTCTGTTCTTGTCAAGTGAGAGAAGATGGAAAATAAGGACAAAAAGGAAAGGAAAGGAAATTAGAACAGAATAATGGTTGAATGAGATAAATGCTATATGTAAAGAAAAAGCAGACCTGGGTAAGGGAGAACAGTGGTGGGAAAAATGAAGTTATAAAATTTTGAACTAATTGCTTAGGGAGGACTTTATGAGAAAGTGACATTTAAGTAATGACTGAAAGGAGGTGGGGAAGTGAACTTCACGGCTGTGGGAGAAGATAGTTCCAGACAGAGAGAATGGACACACACATGCCTGATTTATCCAGATGGTGCCAAGGAATCCAGGGTGATTGAAGGGGCAATAGTCAAGAGAAATTAGTTAGACTTAAATTTAAGGAGAGCAAGACATAGTGATGGTATAAAGCCTTTCAAGGCATTGGAAGGATGATGGTTTTTACCCTAAGTGAGGTGAATGGCCAATAGTGGGTTTTGGTCAGAGAGGGTCCTGATTTGACTTGTTTTGTGTGAGTATTCTCATTGTTTTGTTGAGAAGAGATTATAGGAGGACAAGGGTTGAAACTGGGAGACATATTAAATAATAAAGTATATGTTATTAAAAAAATAAAAGCAAATTTAAAAGTAGAAAGAAAGAATCAAGGTAGGACCTAAAGTTGTCTTTTAAGACTCAATCTCGGGGGCTCCTGGGTGGCTCAGTCGGTTAAGCCTCTGACTTTTGATTTCAGCTCAGGTCATGATCTCAGGGTCCTGAGATCAAGCCCTGTGTTGAGCTCTAGGCTCAACATGGAGTCTGCTTGTCCTTCTCCCTCTGCAACACCCTCACCCCCCGCCTCTTAAATAAATAAATAAGTGAAATCGCAAACAAGACGAAAAAAAACACACAACCCAATCTCATCATAGTATTCCCTTGCTGGAATATCATACTGGGCTCTCTGTCTCGCAGTCTTTGATTCATTCATTCATCAACCTTTGAAAAAAAAGGTTCCTAAATAGCTGCCATATACTAGACACTGTGCCATATACTGGTAATGAAGCAGTGAAAGAAATACATTGTCCCTGTACTCAATTAGTCTATATAGAAGGGAAGACAATCCAAAAGTATTCAGTTTTCTTTTCTATGTAGTACCACTCTGTTTAATGTCTTCCTTCTTCAGTGTAGTCTCACTGCACCATTTGACATTATTAAAACATGCCAAACCAACTCTTTAATAAAAACTAGGTGAATTTGGTCATACTCTTCCTACCTGAAATACTCCTGCCTCCACTCATCCTCCTTTTCTATCAGGGAATATCATGTTGATTATTATGTCATCTCATTCTCCCTTCAGCTCCCCAATGATGTATTTATGCTGCCAGCGTAGCTCTTGGATCATACCAGTGTAAGCTGTGAATGTGAAGGTCTCCATGAGTACACTGGGAGCTTCTGGAGGACAAAGCTTCTTGATCCATCACCTTTATAACCCCCAGGACCTAGCTGAGGGCATAGCTCAGAGTCGCTGAACTCATACGTACCGTCATGGCAGGATGAGTTGCTATGAGAGTTAAAAACAAGTTAAATGACTAAGGAATGTGTTGGAGAAACAAGAAGGGAATAATACATAAAGCAATTAGAGAGCAGAAGACAGCATGTAATCCAGTGCTGAAATACTGTGAATGGAATCTATAGGGAGGAGACCTTGTATTCTGGAAGCTTTAAGTGAGGCTGTGGTGCTTTGGGAATGCTTAGATGCCTGGAGCTCATCAAGGACAAGATTTTGCATTTTAGTATATCTGTAGCAGCACTGAAGGGTCAGGGTGTGGTTAGCCAGATGGTGTCCAATTGCCATCACTACTTAGAGGAGGCTGGTCTGAGGCTGCCGTGAGGAGACAGTCTCCGGCTTCCTCTGAAAGATGAGAATCTGAACTTGAATGGTTTCCTGGTGTGGTCTGTCAGCCGGGGTTTGGACACTGCTTTGTCTGGGTAGAAGAATTCAGCTGTGACTTTGACTAAGTGGAGGATTTCCCAGAGAAAAACAGGACATGACCTCCAGTTTTCCTTGTTCACTGGGAAGCCTGGATGTTGAGCTAAGGGAGCAAAACAACCATTTTGCTTTTCCTTTTACCCATTTTGCTATGAATTTTGAGATCATTTAGAATAATATCTAGACAACTTTTTGGATTTTCATTTAATGGAAAATTTAGTCAGTGACATTAAATCTCTAGCTTTGTGGGTAAACAGCATCATGTCAGTTTAACACAATCAAATCTATTATGCAACCACTGCTTTATGATGTTAGTACTCAAGAGAGGCAAGATAGAGAGTATTCAAAGCTGACAAACTGAAATTATCTTATCTGGGAATGGTAGAGACTAGATATATTCATGCAATCTCTCTCTAGATCATCAATCTGTGCATCTCACTTACTACATAATTATTGCAGCAAGTTGTAATGGGAGAAAAGGAGATCTGAGGTTGAAATTGTCGTTGTAGTGCTACTATCTCTATCCCAAAGTAGCTCTGTGACTTCAACCAAATCATTTGACCTCAGTTCCCTCTACTTTGAAATGGAAATATTATCTATAATCATTTGACCTGTCTTCAGGGAAGATCAAAGGAGCCAATGGGTAGAAAAATACTTTATCAACCATCATGCAATAAAAAACCACCAGTTATTGTTATGATTCTTGCATTTTCCTTTGTCTCTGTGATTAATATTGTCCTATGGTCAAATACTAGATTGCTGTTATGGTTATAGTATAGGAAGAAGATGTAAAAACACACATGAGACTCTTCCTGTGTCTGCTTCATAAAAAAATTAAAAATGTCACACACACACAGCTGGGTCCTCCTTTGGATTCATCATGAAATGGAGATGTCTTTAGCCTCCTAACAAGCTCAAATGACAATTTCGAGAAGGATTATTTTATATTTCTTTAGCATTTTGAGATAAATCACTATTTGGGGATTAAACAACAGCCCTGGACGTATGACTTCTACATGTTAATGTGACTCCTGGTCTTCATGTTCATTTAAATCAGTTAACCCTCAGTTAGTGGTCAAGGCCAATGGAAGGAAAAATAGGTTTCCATTGTGGGTCTGTCGTATTTCATTCATGTGTGAGTAAAAGAATGCATTTTAAGTCTGTATGTATCAGTGGATTCTTTGACCAAAGAGCTCTTAGAATAGCATTTACTGCATTTTTACTATGTGTCATGCAGTGTGCTAATATTTTGCAAACATCATTTTCCCATTCATGATTTAGGGTAGGTACTCTTATTTTTTTTTTTCTCCCCACGTGTTAAGGGGTGGGGAAAACTGAGGCCTCGAAGAGAATGCAACTTGTACAAGGTCACACAGTTTGTAAGTAAGGGAGCCTGAACTCTAATGAAGGTTCTCTTACTCCAGAACCTGTGCTTTTAATTATAATACCTCACTGCCTCCCAGCAAAAGAGAGGTAACATATTTCACCACTGTATTTACTGAGTGCCTTGGTTTAAAAATACCTGTGATTACGTTTCCCATCAACAGTTGACCCAAACCATGACACATGTATGGGACAGAGGGCAGAAAGTATTTTCTATTTTTACCATGCTTTTGTTTCAAGGGATTCTTTGGTTTTTCCTCCTCCTATGGAAAGTCACTGATGTTCTAAAAGTATCATTATCTGGGCACTTAGTAAGATCCACTGGGGTTTTAGTTCCATAACAATCTATAGGCCTTTCTAGACAGAGTCACCCAATTAATTGTACTCCTGGGAAGGATTAGGTTTAAAGGAAGCTTTGAGCAGAGAAAGCAAACAAACAAATAGGGCAACTAGTAATGGATGGCTATAGGTGTTCTTGTTGATTGTCCTTAAAGCTTGATCAGTGTTTCTCTCCAGTTATACCATTAACTTATTGTGTATATACTGAGTACAAATTTCTGCCAGACACTTTCTTTTTTTTTACAGCAGGAAACCACACAAGCAAGATCCGTGCCCCTCGTGGAGTTTCAGCTCTAGGGTTGAAAATAGGCAACGATAAACCAAGTAATGATTACAGTCGTGACAAGTAATACAATAAAGACGGCCAACACAGTGTATCTGTTTCTAGTGCTGTGGGAACAAACCACCACAAACTGGAGGGCTTCAGTATTGCCTCATAGTCTGTGGGCCAGAAGTCTGAAGTCGAGGCACGAGTGGGACCATGCTGTCTGGGACTCTAGGGTAATCTTTCTAGGGGAAAGATTCTCTAAGGGAGAATCTTCCCATGCTTCCTTTAGCTTCTAGTGTTTCCTGGCAATCCTTGGTGTTCCTTGGCTTATAGAAACATCACTGCAGACAGTGGCTTTCTCTGCCCTGTATGTCCTCACGTAATCACCCCTCTGCACTTGTCTGTCTCCATCCAAATTTCCCCTTTATGGGAGGATACCTGTCCTTTCAGATGGGGACCCACTCTAATGACCTCATTTGAAATTGATAACCTCTGCAAATACTTGTAAGGTTACCACTTAGTTCCCTTTCCTTATTTTTAAGAAGTTATTTCCATACTCATAAAGATCCCATTATTTAATGTATCTATGACATAAAAATATCAATAGTACATGAAAATCACTACTACGCATAGGTTTATATGTATCAAGTACAATGTAAACCATTTTAATGCATTGCTTCATTTAATTAATAGGTCTAGCAAAAATCAGTGGCCTAGATTTGCAAGTCTCTAGATGATTGTAGTTATTACTAGAATTTTTACTCAAACATTTTTACCCTGCTTCTCTAAGATCTAATGTCTTAATCTTTTCAAGCTAAGTTTAATGCTGAACCTCGAGATTTTATTTCATGCATTAAATAAATGATATCAATATGCAGAAACTACCAAAAAAATTCTATATAAATCAGTTTGTGATCAAGTTTGATTGTTAAAATGATTACTGTACTCCACCAAACAATATAAAAATTAATTCCTAAAGTAATGCTAGAATAAGTTTTTAAGAACTTTTATTTTAATGGCTTTTACAAATAGTGAGCTCTTTTTAATATAAGATATTGTTAGGTATCTTTTTATTTTATTTTAATTTAATTTTTTGAAAGATTTTATTTATTTATTTGACAGAGACACAGTGGGAGAGGGAACCCAAGCACGGGGAGTGGCAGAGGGAGAAGCAGGCTTCCCACAGAGCAGGGAGCCCCATACAGGGAGCTGTATGCAGGCCTCAATCCCAGGACCCTGAGCCTAAGGCAGATGCTTAACGACTAAGCCACCCAGATGTCCCTGTTATTAGATATCTTAACTGATGTTTACTTCAAGCTTTTCCTAAAATAAGCTTTGGGGAGCAAAGATAAATGTAAATGCTTTGGGTAAAGGAAGGCTTGATCCACTTTCTCACTATATATTGCTTGCCTCCCCGACCTTGGAAAGGGTAGAGGTCGTTAGCATGTCAAAGACTCTGAGAAGTCCTGCAAGTAAAGCAGCCTGCTTTACCTTACAGTGTGGTCCACGAAAAGGGTCATCCCAGACATCCTCTTCAAATCATATCTATCACATCGTGAATAAAAATACTCTCCTTTTATTTCTTGCTCTTGTGTTGGGAAGATAAAGTGAGCCTGAAATTTCCAGTCAGAATTGTAAATCCACAGGCAAATTCCCACGAAGTGACCTAATCGAAGGTTTCTTTTCTCATACCTTGGATTTCTAACTTCTTAGCAATGAGACATGCTTCCAGTAGACCTCGGGTTTCTTATAGCATCTGCCTAACCCTGGAGACATTAGCATAACTTCCCTTGGATCCCACCGATATTTCTGGAATGTCCTCCGTTATTTATCTCACTTTTCCTTCCATCCTCTTTTCCTTTCCTCTCTGGTTAATTCTACTTTTTCCATTCTTTTCCTCTCTTAATGTAGCTTCACTGGGAGGCATATGCCCCTTTAGTTCACTGGGCAATGAGTAGCTTACTTTCAACGAAGATGTAATTTTGAGGCCTTGATTTAAAATAGGCACTGCAGATGTTTTCCCTAAGTGAGCCCTTTAAAGCAGCTCCTTGGGTGCACAAGGTTCTCTGCTTTTGTGTTTACCACTGGAACAGAGTTAGCATCCAAATTAATGTGCAGCTATGACCGCACTGGAACAAAGCTGGGACTGTGTGATGACTCATCGGGTAAACTGCTTCCACTTCCTTCTAACAATTTATATGTGTGTGTTGGGTTGCAGGAGGACATACACAAATATTCATAAGCAGAAGCCCACTCACACGTACCACCCCTGTAGGTAGGCTTCTGACAGAATTAAAACGGGACTCTATTTAATAATACCTCACTTTTAGGCTTTTTCAGGGACCACTATGTGCATTATATTATCATGAAGCCATGCCAGCCTTACTGTTGTCTCCTTCACACAAAAGAAATTAAATGTGTCTCATAACCAAAGTCTAACATTAGCTTGTGTCTGCAAAAGGGAAAGACAATTAGAAAGTTCCCAAATTAACATTCTAATAATATAGCAGTAATCAACGCTAGTCTGGGGTTGGGTTGAAACAAAATGTCCTGCCTTTATATATAATTAGTGCATATAAGGAAATGGTGTGAAGTGTGAATTGTACCAGTGATGTAAACATATATATATATATTTTTTTTTCTTTTCTTTTTTCTTTCTTTTTTTAAGTAGGAGACTAGACTTAGTCCAGGGAGTTATAGGCTAAGATATAACAGATTATAACTCCTTACAACAGAAAGAAATGGAATCTCAACGGATGAACATGTGCTTGTTTTCCCCAACTATAAACATAGCACATTGAGCAGACTTCCTCAAAGTGTTACATTGCAAAGGTATACATATATATGTGCTGTATTTACACATATATCCATATACCTACTAAAATACAAAATTTGTACATCTCTGGTAGAAACTTGCTAATGATTAAATAAATTAATTTCAGGTAATTTTCATACTTTAGGGTTGACACTCCCCACCTCCCAAATATTAATTCACCCAAACTCATCTCATATATTTTAAGAATCCCCTAGGCAGGGTTTTTAAGTAATAGATGCATATCTACTAATATCTTAAATTCTTTCCTATGCCAGAATTTCACTCTTATGGAATAATATTGAAACTGGATCTGTGGAAAGAACTGACTCCCAACTGACTGGCCAGTCATTTAGTTAGCAGGATACATAAACCCTTTCAGAACACCAGGGTCCTACTTAGACCTTACCGTGCCTCAGAAAAATAACTCTCAATATTATATATTTCCAAGACCTATGTTGACGGACAACGTATATAAATGTATTTATATAAAGGCAGGTGAATTCATGGGAATGCATTTTCATTAGTTTTTGGGTTACTGTGAACAGAACTGGTTTATTGCAGTTATTTTACAAAAGTCAACAGTTAGAGTCGTTCATACAAAAGTTAAAAGGGAAAAGCTCAAGTAAATATGAAATCCAGGTGACTCCAATCTTCGCCCTTATGTGAGGTAATGTAAAGGTGACAGCTTTTAATTAAAATGGAACCGCTGTGTCATGGCAGCCCTGATTTGATTTTGCCTACCTGCACTGCTCAGAAATCATACATTTAAAAGATGTAATTAACAGAAAATTAAAGATTCTCCTACATTCTTGTTATGTAAAAGATTCCCTGCTCCCTCCCCCTCCCCATCCCAGCCCAGACTTCTCAGCTGGTGTGGAGCCTTTTAAGTTATGTCTTCACGCCACATGAGTCAGTGCATTAATTAGCTAAGCAGGACTATGATCATTAACTCTGTTATGAGGTCTCTCTTACCCAGCTGACCCTTCACAGAGCAGGAGCCTTTGGCTGCGTAGAAAGCAGGAAGTCTTTGTCCTCTGTGCTTCCAGCTTTAATAAGTGCCAAGGAATGCCCCCGCATACTGTGGAGATTTTCAGGGTCCTTTTCTTCTTTTGAATATGACAAATCCACACAGACGTGAAGTAGGTTCCTTGACTTGAAATATCAGGAGATTTGGAGCCAAACTAGAGCAAACCTGGGAGAGCCCCTCAGCCCCATTAACCATGGTGCTCTTCTGGCCATTGGGCATCCCTACCCAGGACCCCTTTCCTTTTCACTCTGTGCCAATCTAAATGGGTTTCTCTTTAAAAAATTGGTCTTTTAATGATCCTGCACATCTTGCTATTGTCCCTTTAAACATTGTCCCCTGTCATTGTCTCTTCTTTCAGCAGCACCATATAGCCCCCATTTGATTGTGCCAAGAGCCTTGGGATAACCTCTCTCCCTCCATAAAACAGGCTCCCTCTCCAGTCATGTTTCCTCTTCTGTTTCCCTATTTCAAATCTCCTTTCCTTTGGAAAGAATATTATGCATAAGTGGGCTTGAAGTGAAATGGTCCCCACCTCCAGACACGGCCCTTTCCTACCCTGCATTCATCTGGTTTTACCAGGACTCCTGTAATGAGCCTCACCCCACGCAGTGGTCCACCCTTTGTTCTGCTGATGCTGCTTCCCCACCATCTCTCCGGAGCCTGTTTTGTCGTAGAATATCACCACTACTGATCTCTGTGGGTAAACATGTCTCACACTGGAAAATGGGGAATTACCTAGGCCCGCCTTCTGCTAGTGGCTTTTTTTATTTTTTCTTAGTGCCTTGTATTAGTGACTAATTTTCACATTGACACATTTATCTAAACATAACATCACATATTTACAAACATCTTAGCTGGAATTAATTAAATCAAGGGGTATAAAAATAGCTATTAATTATTATCTTCATCCCATTATTTTGGGAATATGCAAATGAGTAATATTTTCCATTCTGCATGTTCACTGATACACAGTGCTACCACTTGCTACATCTGCTACAATGTTACAGGGAAAAATGGTTGAAACAGAGTCTATGTACTTTCAAGGCAAACCTTCTATTTGGAGGACAGCAGTTTTTCCTGTTATGGTAGGAATTTGCAGGATTCTAGGCCATACACTGGGGGGAAAGTTTTAGGTGTTCTGGCAAATGGCCAGGAATGATAGATCCAATGGTTGGTAATACTGATGGATACATAGTATATATATGGATACATATAGTATATGTATATGGATATATAGTTGAAGTACTTTCGCAGTGCTCTGGGATTCCCCCATTGAAATGCTTCTTCACTTGGTTGATGTGGAATGAGTGAATTTTCTGGTCCAAGGGAGTATAATGTAGGGATGGGATATGCAGGAGGCATTCAGGGAGACTAGGATGCTAATACAGGAGCTTATATCATGGGTATGTCCTCGCAATAATTCCACCCCTTTTTGGCTGTGACCCATAATAAAAGTACATTTTACATCTCCACCCCATTGTAAACACATCTATTTATAACCCAGTTAAAAATTCCTGTATATCACAAAACAATTTCCACTATATGAGGCACTCTGATCTTTTCTGTTCTATTCTCTTTCATTTTACTTAATGCAGGTCATGATCCATAAATTGATTTCATGACCACCTAGTGGTCATTACCCAGTTGGAAAACCATTTTCTTCTAGGACAGCAGTGTTGCAACTTTTTCTCATCACATTCATATGGATTAGCCTGTTGCCTGACACTATGAGAGTTTTAAAAAATTTTACACTAATATTTAATGTTCTGTAAGAGAAGTACATATATCAGAAGCATACATATCCATGGCCTTTCACAAATTGAATGCACTTAGGTAACCAGTGTCCACAGTAGGAAGCTGACAAATGTCCTAATCTCAGGTGCCCCCCCACCTTGTGTACTCCCCAAGGATGATCACTGTCAGGATTTCTAGGGGATCAGTTTTTTTTTTTTTAATGTTTGCCTATATAGATTATATTTGCTTGTTTGTGTACTCTATGTAAATCACATGATGCTCTTTTTGCATCTAGTTTCTTGTGTTCATTCACACTATATTTATGAGACCAATTCATATTTGTGAGACTGTAGGTTGCTTATTCTGGTTTCTACATTATATCCCATTAGGTGCATATGCCACAGTTGATCCATTCATGTGTTGATATTCATTGGAACATTTCTAGTTTGGGTCTCTGAGGACTAAACATTGAGGCTGTACACATTCTTATATGTGCCTTTGGTGAAGATATGTACACATTTGTGCTCATGATAGATACCTAGGACTGGAATTATTGGGTTATAGGAATGAATATGTTTGGCTTTATTAAAAACAACCAAACAGTATTCTAAAGTGGTTGTACCAGCAGAGGGATGGTTTTCTTAACATATTTTTTCTCTAGCTTACTTATCGTAAGAATATAGCATATAATACATATAACATGCAAAATATGTGTTAACCAACTGTTTGTGTTATTGGTAAGCCTTCTAGTGAACAGTGGTCTATTAGTAGTTAACTTTTCGGGAGGTCAAAGATTATACATGGATTTTTGGCTGTGCGGTGGGTTGGTGCGCCTAACCCCACATTGTTCAAGGGGTAACGGTATATTGCAGAATTAGAATACTAGATTTCAGAGTCCAATGTCTGCAATGGTTTTTGTTTGTTTTTTCTTCTCTATTTTTTATTAATATTTGTAAATGCCTCTAAAGGCGTATATTTGTCTTTTTTTCCCCTTTTCCCCAGGCTTCCTCATATACATGGATACACAAATACACATGCTTTGCCCCCTAGGGAGATACACATGTAGACTCCCACAGCATACATACACAAGACGTAAACAAACAAAAAGGCATATACATAGACACATACACACAGAGGCATACACAGACACATGCAACTGTGGCATAAAGACACTTGCAGACCCATACACAGCTACAAATATACATACACACATCAAGATACGCATGTGAAAGTGATATACTTGGTTATATGCCATTTTCTTTCATGTGCTCGTACTTTTGCCAACAACAGAATAAGTTCCTTAAGGTTGTATTTGTATGATGATGCATGGTTTTCCAATAAATACCTGTGTATATATTTGTTATGATGGTAATTTTATTTTTATATTTTTAAGATTCCTGGAGAAATATATTTATATCCTACTTTGGTAACATGCCCTGAACTATATACCAGATTGATATCAACTATAAATTGTTCTTGCAGTATCTACAGGACATACCTATGTCCACTTAATTCATAATCTGTAATATCTAATTTAGGGTGTCTTCCCTCCCCCTGCAACCCCCCTAAAGAACATTGTTTATTCATATTCTACTGAATTATCAAAAGGAGATAATTTTGCTAAAGGCTGAAATGCAGGGGTGCCTGGGTGGCTCAGTGGGTTAAAGCCTCTGCCTTCAGCTCAGGTCATGATCCCAGGGCCCTGGGATCGAGCCCCACATTGGGCTCTCTGCTCAGCGGGGAGCATGCTTCCCCCCACCCCTGCCTGCCTCTCTGCCTACTTGTGATCTCTCTCTGTCAAGTAAATAAAAAAATCTTAAAAAAAAAAAAAGACTGAAATGCAGACCTACAATTTCAGGAAATAAATAGGGAAAAATATATTTATATATCTTGGTTTTTGATTGCTGTGTTATAAATTACTACAAATGTATTAGCTTAGAACAACATATATGTATTTATTATCTCAGTTTTTGGGGATGGGATTCTGGATACAGCTTGACTGGGTCTTCAGTTCAGGTTTGCAGAGGACTTCAGTCAAGGTATTGACCAGGCTCTATGTAGGGCTTGGGGTTCTATTCTAAACTTAAGTAGTTATTGGCAAGACTCAACTCCTCCTAGCTTCGGACTGAGGTCCTGTCTTTATTGCTGGCTGCCAGCAGGCCACATGCTCAGCAACAAGAGGCCACTTACAATTTCTTGCCATGTGGCTCTTTTATGACAACATGGCAGCTTAGTGCTTTAAGACCAACAGGTGAATCTCTTTCTACAGTCTCCTAAGACAGATCTTACCTAGTATCATGTAATCATAGGGCTAACCTTCTGTTACCTTTGCTGTATAATGTACGCCAATCAAAGTAGTGACTACCCCACCACTTTTGTAATTTAACATTGGTTGGAAGCAAGTTACAAGCCCTGCTCAGCCTCAGAGGGTGGTGAGGCATGGGGTTGTCTTGGAATTGTGTCTACCATACACGGCTTGTGAGTTTTCTTTTACTTGGTATTTCTAACCAGGTAACCATAATTGCTGTTATGCTATTATGGGCAATTTCTATTCATAAGTTATACTGACTCTAGAAACAACTTACAGTCCAATTTATATATAACAACATACTGAACTTCAGATTATACACATATTCACATATATATAGATACCAGGATGTGTGTATAATTTAATTTCACATCCTATTGTAGAACTGAAATCAGCCTTGCCACCAAATATCTTTATAGTGTAGGCATGTTGCAAACAGGGGTTACTTTAAGAGGAAGTTTATATTACCTTGCTCTCACCTCCAGCAGGAATCAGAAGAGATTTAGAACATCAAAGGATGTGGTGACTCCTTTTGAAATGCTGCACACTTTGTTCTAAACCCTCTGAGAGACAGCCAATCCTTATTAAAATCAAACCTTCAAGATAATGTGAAACTATCATTCTCTCTGGGCTGTATTATAAAATTTGGTTCAAAATAGATCTGAAACTTTTAATGGGAATAAATGTTCTTGCACATGGTATGGTGGATTGGGTATGGATAAGATGCACTGTGCTTTCTGGGAAAGGTGCCAAGCAGTGGCTGAAGGGGACCACTATAAGGACTTTTCTTACTTGGCTCCCTGACAGATGGCATGCCTGCTTAATCAAGACTATGTGCAATATGGTTGCTGCCCTTTAACAAAACTGTAATAGAAGACAAAAGACAGAAGAGATAGGTAGTGGACGTGTTTAGAGGGATAATGAAGCTTGTAGATGGGGTGAGATGGCAAATGAGAACATCTCATGCAGAAAGGCTTTGAGGAAGTTGGGAGTTCAATCCCGTTTCAAGAAAATGATCACAGTAAAGATTGTCTAAGCTTTTCTTTCTGAGTAGGTACTTAGAAATACAAGTTAAAGTGCTTCATCTTTGAATTCGGACAGCCTGGACAAGAAAGCTGGCTCTGCTACTTACCAACTTTGGCCGAGTTGGTTAACCTTATTAAGTCACTATCCCTTTGTCATTGAGGAGGATGGAAATGACATTTCTTACATAAAGAGTTCGGTATAGTACTTGGCCCCAACAAACACAACAAAACAAGGAACTAGGCAGGGAATAGGCAAAACAAGGAGATGTGGCTACAAAGATGACAAAACATTTGCAAGTTCCAAGAAGCTCGCTATTCAGGCAGAAGCATAATCACAGAACGACCTTCTAACTCCTAGAATAGTGGCAAGGAATTCTAGTCGTCTCTAAGAGAGGGTGAAGATAGTCAAACAGGTTGCTCTCCCTCTTACCCTGGGACAAGAGGAAGCGATTTTTTTGTTTAATTCATTCCATTTGGGTCCTTCTCTAATTCTGAACCCAAAATTATTAGAATCCATTTTCCTTTAGTCTTTCCACCAAAGAAAAATGCCAGAAGGAAAACAAAGGTGAAGAGAATTTGCATCAGGGATGTTTATGAGCTAAAGGAGGTCAAACAGATTGAGTCCCTGGAGAAGAGACAACAATACTGGCACTGGACATGACATCTGGTACAATAATGATCAAATGGTTAAGTCTTTTTTTTTTTCCCCCGGAACCAATTTTCCAAATAGTAAAATGATGATAATGATGAGTAAGAAGTTAAATAAATGGAATGATGAATATGACCCATTGCCCCCTTGTACTCATTAATGAATATGAGTTCTTAATCAAAGTAGCCATCATGGAGTTTTTCTGGTCTTGAGAGACAAGTATGAGGGTAAAAGTCCTACCTTTGCTTTGCTTCCCCATTTATCTTCCTCGTCATCAGCAGTGGTTTCTAGAATTGCAAGTCAATAATGAGGAAGGGACAAAACCTATCACAATCTCAATTGCTTTTGTCTCTGTAGCTCTGGACAGAGTGTGAATATGTGGCAGTATTTTCAAATCAGTTGGTGTGAAGACACGAATTAGAATGAAAGACTTCTAATTAGGGTGAATTTTGTCTATATAAATTAGGACGTTAATGTTGGGTGCTTTTTTTTCCCCCTATTTTTAATGCTTCTAAATTGCATTTCTCTTGGCTTGCCAGCTTTTAAAGACACCCAAAGACACAGATACTGAGTTGGGATAGATATGCAACTTGCCAATTTTTCGACTTTTTGACCATTCACATCACTTGGTTATTCTTTATTATAGGAAACTGATGTTTCAAACACTTCGTAAAAAGAGTCAAGAAAAGGGAATATATGGGCAACCATATTCTTTCTGGTCTACTGTTTTATAAAAACATGAGAACTCACAAAGACCAGTTGAGACTAACAATTAGTATTATACTATAATGGGAGAGGTCCTTTTAATCCTATTTTTTTTTAACCAAAAGTATTTACTGTTTTGTATTCTCCTAAACTCTATGTCTTATGTGTCTCACTCCCTCCCACATCCACACATACATATACATAGATATTTTATCTCATTCTTCCAGGTTTCCTAAATTCTTCTATAGAGTAGTATTCTTTCCAGATAATATAACAAGACTTATTGCCTCGAATTTAAAAAAAACAAAAAACAAAATAAAACAAAACAAAAATATCTCCTGAATGTACCTTTCTATCATGAGCTCTTTTAGAAAATATTTAAACATTGGGAATTGTTTGTTGTTGATTACAAAATAATTTATATATATCAATTTGGGAGCCCTATTGTCAATTTAATTATTTATTTAAATGTCATTGTCTTTATTATCACTCATTAGCAAAATGTGAAGTAAAATAAGACAGAAATAAGATTAAAATTTGAAATTTAATATTTGAGAAAGCATTTATATCTGAGAGCTCATACTGTGGACCCACTATGATTTTGAAATCAGTAAAAATATTGTAACATTATTTTGAATAAATACAGACTGTGGATGTAATTATAAGGCAATTTCATTTTTCTCTCACATTTCAAACTTACTCTTTAGGACTAGTTTTGCTTTGGTCCCTAGTTGAAAACTTTCTGGAAATGTTTATGTAATATAATGCACTGTGGTAAGTAATAGACATATCCAAATTATATAATTCAAACCTTTGAACTCATTTCAATATTAAGAAGCCTGCCTTCCTCAGCATAAGCCTGATTTCAGATAGGAAGCCTCTTATCACAGACTGGGGAATGGACATGACTGGATTCTTTTCTATATTGTCATAGAACCTTCTATTCCTTCTTTTCTCCTATCTGCCTACTCTTAATTCTGATTCTTACTTGTTATCATGGTTAGGAAAAGTAAGTTAAGTGTTGGGTAGAATAGCTTTTCCTTGCCTGGTACTGTCTTGAGTTGACATCAATATTTTTGAGTTTGCCAGACATTTGAAATTGACTTTCTTAGGGTAACTTCCCTGGGACTCTGTTCTTTGGTGACACATCCCTTCTCTCTGACTCCTCCCAAATTTGCTTTGGTGAGAGTGAGACTCTGACGTATTACTTACTTTGTCAGTAGCTCGGTGTCCAGAAATACTTTCAGAATCCCTTTGAGAAGCTGTTGACTTCTTCAAAAAGCCCTTTTACATAGAATCTAAGATATTTTTACAACTTTCTCATCAACTCCCTCATATGTGCGATCAATATTTGGTCTCTTGCTTTTGAGATTTTTCAGGTGGGATTTAGACACCACCCTCCAATGTCTATTGCAACTGTGTCCTCACAGCCTTATCCTTAGTCTTGAGGTGAGGGATAGGAATCCTTGGTTTTGGAATTGGTGATAGTCACCAATTGGTGATAGTCTGACAATTCTTCCAAAAAATCCTCTAATGATCTCCCTGAAGTCCCTCTCTAACTAAGCTGAGGATTAGGATGTAGAGACTACCTATCACATTTCTTAGGAGTGGAACTCACAGGATAGCTCTCTCCAAAGAAATCCTCTTTATTAGCCTTCTCTGGTTCATTGATGTCTTTGCTCTGTGTAAGGGGTTATGAGGTATGCAAACATACGACTGCCCCCACTGTAAATTTGTGCCCTCTTTGGAATGTATCATCTGCCATGTCTTAGTTCCTTAGCCAAAACCTCCATTTCAATATTTTCATTCATACAACAATGCAGAGAAGTATAGTTTAGGTAAAGATTTTATGAAGACATGAAAAAGGTTCTTCATTATTTTCATTTAATAATTATTTGAGCGACTTATCATGTGCCAAACATTATTCTAGGTTCAGTAAATAAGATAGTAAACAACCCATATAATTTCTCTCTACTCATGAAGCTTGTATTCTTCTGAAGGTGGGAATATAGTTTTAAAAAGGGAAGAGTAAATAATGTAATGTCAGAGAGACGACATGTATCACTGTGTGCAGATGAGTAAGGGGTCCTTTTAGGGAGGTTTCTGAAGGAAAATCTGTGAGAAAGTGACACTCTGTACAGGAGTTATTTAAATTAATTGGGAATAATTGAATCTATATAATGGTATAGAAATATATTACATTTTAATATATATATAATCACAGGGACGCCTGGGTGGCTCAGTGGGTTAAGCCTCTCCCTTTGGCTCAAGTCATGATCTCAAGGTCCTGGGATTGAGCCCCGCATCGGGCTCTCTGCTCAGCAGGGATCCTACTGCCCCCCCCCCCCCCCCCGCCTGCCTCTCTGCCTACTTGTGATCTCTCTTTCTCTCTGTCAAATAAATAAATAAAATCTTAAAAATATATACATAAGCACATCTGGAGAACTATGAATAATATTCAGTGGAAACCTTCATATACATTTCTGGTTCTTCTTCCCTTAGGATGTGGGGAAAAACTCTGCTCTATCCTAGGGGAGATTTCATGATCTGGTCCAGTTAGGTTCTCCATCTTTCTCTTCACTGGGTCCCACACAGCTGGCCTGCACTAGGATGTTTGTGACCTTGTATCAGGGCTCTTATTACATTTGTAGACTATTCTTAGTCTCTGCTAATGAGATCGTTCAGAGTTCGCTTTGAGTATCACATCTTAATCACTTGATTTCTGCAGACGTTTCCTTTCTCCAAATAAACTCCTCAAAATGCCTGCTGCTCTGTGCTCATTAACCTGGGAATGGCTTCTCTAACTCCAATTTGAAAATTCTGAGAGTTCTATCCCGATCAGGATTCTCCAGGCAGTCGCAATGGGAGGAGGCTTGCAGGCTCTTGAGTGTGGAAAAAAAAAAAAAATCAATGACCAAATTTCCATCTGCAAGGGGATTTTCCCTTTATATAGACTTAGGGACTTCACTCTTTTGCAGTGCAGCATAATTAAGATCTACCCAACTCCACCGTCTGCCCAATTCCCACTTAATCATTTTATGCTCAATAAGGTTTAAGTGACCCAAAGATAACAAAATAATTAGTTAATGAGTAAAGGAATGAGTAAAGAGATAAATATTCATCAACTAGGAGGTGTTTTTTTTTGTTTGTTTGTTTGTTTTTCTCTCTCCTACTCTTTTTCTAGTTTTAACCCATAATGATTTGATAGAATCTTCATGATGAAGACAATAGCCCTCACTTAAACAAACCCAAGATGGGACTAGAACTAAACAACAATATAGACTTCTACATTTTTCTGCTTGCAGATGGTTGTTGGGTTGGTGACCTGTATTTCTATAGAATTGCCACTTTTGATTATATTGGATTTCATTAAAGGTCTTTCAGACGCACAGATGGTCTAATCCAGAGCCAGAGGGCAGCAGCTCCTCTGCTCACCCTTGCCAAATTTCCACATGCCTAGGAATGTACAGGCATGCCCCATTTTACTGTGCTCTGCTTTATTGTACTTCACAGATACTGAATTGTGTCTTTTGTTTTGTTTGTTTGTTTGTTTCTTTTACAAATTGAAGATTTGTGGCAACCCTGAATCAGGAAAGACTGTTGATGTCATTTTTCCAACCACATTGGTTAACTTCATGTCTCTGTCACATTTTGGTGATTCTCACACTATTACAATTTTTTTGTTAATGTATTTGTTATGGTGATCTTAGATCAGTGATTATAACTCACTGAAATCTCAAATGTGGTTAGCATTTTTTAGCAATAACATTCTCAATTAAGATATGTATATTTTTTAGACAATATTACTGCACACTACACAGACTGAAGTATAGTGTAAACTATATGTTCTGAGAAACCAAAACTTCACTTGATGTGCTTGCTTCATTGCGTTACTCACTTCATCATGGTGGTCTGCTCTCCGAGGTATGTCTCTATTTTCTTGGTGTTTTTAGCTGGCTCTAATAAGACTCTTTCTAGATACTGTTGGTTTTAGAATACTAAGTTCCTAAAATTTACTTTGCATTTGCGGGACAAAGGAACAAATTACATACCTTAATTGACAAATTGAAAATATGGTTGCAGATAAATGGAGTTTTGAAATCAAAACTGGAAGTTAAAATCACCCTGAAAAGTTGAGCTTATTTAAAATAAGTTCGACAGGCACTTTCGAGAAGAAATACTATGCAGATACTCTGGAATGTCTTATGGGAATCTCACTGGGGAAAAGCCTAAGGTCAGGGAATAATGACAAGGATCTCATGTTGCTTTATTCATCCCCTAGAACCCAACAGTATATTATTATACTGCCAGCCACATTCCCATAAAGTGGTTTGCTCAAGATGAAACTTTGGCCTTTATTAAGGGACTTGAATTTATAAACCATAGCACACTGTCATCTCTTATCTCTACCTTTAGTGAACTTCTCAGAACACTCTAAAACTCTGCTCTCTCAGAACTTCAATCTAATGAAGGGGATAGATTATACTTGAATGGAGTTATTGAAGGAGATAAATTACACTTGACTTGAAATCATAATTTCTTCAAAAAAACATAGCTACGAGTATAGGTATTATTTTTATTAGGCCTATCTCTGTGTGTATTCAAAAGTGGTACCTAAAGTAAAAAGACAATCTAGAAACTATAGTTCTGTAGAGATTAAGTACAGAACACAGGTAGGCCACTGACCTAGTAACTGTTGTATAATGAAGCTCTGAAACTTTGTCAGATCTGTCCCCAGAGAGTTTTCAGTCACCTTGAGCTGAAGAGAATGCATCTATCTCTGACATTTCAGGGTAGAGCTTGAATGGTATACCATTTTCAGGGTGTAACCAAGTCACTTACATTCTGCTTGGATGCCCCAGGGAACTGCATTGGAATGAGAAAGAATTGGAACAGCCTTGTTTTTTTTTTTTGTTTGTTTTTTTTTTTTTGAGAGAGAGGCAGTGAGAGAGCATGAGCATGAGCGAGGAGAAGGTCAGAGGGAGAAGCAGACTCCCCGTGGAGCTGGGAGCCCGATGCGGGACTCGATCCCGGGTCTCCGGAATCATGACCTGAGCCGAAGGCAGTCGTCCAACCAACTGAGCCACCCAGGCGTCCCGGAACAGCCTTGTTTTAAAACAAGATTGGTCACCGGGAAGGGCAGACTCTTGAAGTAAAGTTGGACAAAGCACAACCATCCCTGTGAACTAGTACAAGGCCTAGACTAACAGAAAGGATAATATTTTCAAGGATCTAAGAATAGCCAAGGAAGTGGAGGTGATCCCTTCACACAAATACTCGCACAGGCATATGGAGCGTGGCAGTGGGGAGTTCAGAAGCAGATGGTATTTGGACAGCTGGATTGGGTCGGTGGCATACGGCAGTTTTGGGGTTTCTTTTACCACCATGCCCATACGTAATCTCTAAGCAGATATTCTTGTTGCTGCCTCCAGAAACAATCCTTAATTTTCTACTTCTCTTTATCCTTGCTGCTGCTACTCCCGATCGAGCCACTCTCACATGCATTGCTCATCTACTATGGGTCCCTTCAGTCAGTTCTCACACATAGCCAGAATGAGAGTTTAAAAGTCTTAATCAGACTATATTGTTTCCCTGTGAAACTCTGCAAGAGTTTGTCACTGCATACAGAATACAAAGAAATTGCTGTCCCGGGCCCACCAGGCCTAACTCTCTGTAGTGGATCGAATGGTGGCTTCCTAAAAGATATGTTTGCATCCAGACCCCCAGAACCTGTGGGTGTGACCTTATTTGGAAAATGTTCTTTCCATATGTAATTAAATTGAAGGCCTTGCGATGAGAACACCCTGGATTACCCAGATGGGCCCTAAATACAATGGCAGTTGTCCTTATAACAGACCACCTATAAGAGAGACATATGGAGGAGAAGGCAGCCATGTGAGGGCTGAGACAGAGATTATGGTTACATGTCCACAAACCAAGGAAAAACTCGAGCCACTAGAGCTGGAAACAGCAAGGAAGAATTCTTCCCAAAAGACTGGAGAGTTCTGCTAGCATCTCAATTTCAGGCTTCTGACCTCTACAACTGGGAGAGAATTGATTTCTCTTGCTTTAAGCCATCAAACTGTGATAATTGCTGTGAAAACCAAAGGAAACCAACATACTCTTCATCCAGATCTCCTATGCTTATGGTTGCCTAAGTTAGTCCTACTGGTTTAGCCCAAGTCTTCCCCTTGCTATTCTTTAAGTATAACATGCTTCTTGTCTTCATCTGTTTGGCCTACTCTAACAAACACCATAGGCCAGGTAGCTTATAAAGAACAGAAACATATTTCTCATAGTTCTGGAGGTATGAAGTCAGAGATCAGGGAGTCAACATGGTCCTCTTTCAGGTTGTGGACTCTCATTTATATAGAAGGAGTGACAGACCTCACTGAAGCCTCTTCTAATCTCATTCATGAAGACTTCATCCTAATGATCTAAGCACCTCCCAAAGGCCCCATTTCCCAATACCATCCCATTGGGCATTGGGATTTTAACATATGAATTTGAGAGGGGACACAAATATTTAGGTCATTGCACTCCCGCAAACTTGGAGCCTTTAAATTAGCTGCCTTCTCTGGCTGGAAGAGGAGGTTTTCTTCTACATCGTTCTGTGTCTGAGTTCTTTCTTCTATGAAAGTTAACTGTTTTCTTTTGCAGAGGGATCTTACTAGACCAAATCTAGGTGATAGTTCTGCTCAGGCACCCCCTGACTTATCACTCTTATTTTCATTTCAATACTTATTTCTACCTGATCTTTTATGGTTTATTAGACCCTAAGAGGGATGCTCTGTGAAGTGAGAGTTCTTTACTATCTGACTCACTACAGAATCCTGAGTGTCTGAAATAGTCCCTGGTATTCACTAAGCATTCAATTAATGTTGAATGAGATGTATATCAAAAGCCCATTAATTCTGATCAGGATTAAGGTGATAATGTTTGATATCTAGAAATTTAAGAAACAAATCAGATCCTTAGTAGTTGAGGTCCAGATTTGGGTTATGTTATATACTACTGAAGACTTAAACTTGTAGAAGAGGACAGGAATCCCGTAAGAGATTACAAAGACATAGGGAGGATGGTCTTGTCCCTAAATTGGTATTATTTCCCAAAGTAGAATATTGAGTATAAGCTATTGGAGCATAAGATCAGAGCTAAATCTGGAACAATGATGTCAGGAGGCTGAGTGTGAGAGTGAGGCTACAGAATATGGCCAAGATTTGTTCTGCCTGTAAGCGGAGTCCACTGCCCACCTTTTACTGGAGAGAAGGACTAACAACAAAAGTCAGGGCACCTGGGTGGCTCAGTAGTTTAAGGCTTTGCCTTCGGCTCAGGTCATGACCTCAGGGTCCTGGGATCGAGTCCCACATCGGGCTCTCTGCCCAGCAGGGGGCCTGCTTCCCTCCCCCCTCCCCACCTGCCTCTCTGCCTACGTGTGGTCTCTCTCTCTGTCAAATAAATAAAATCTTTAAAAAAAAAATAAGGTTTAAAAAGTCAGGCATGGGCAATAGGAGGCAAAAACTACAACTGTCCATTGCTCTGGCAAAAAGAAGACTTGGCTTTCTGATAATCCAGATGTAATTTTCTAGTGAACTTGATCTAAGGGATGGGGTCCTTCCCCAATAGGGCCAGCTTCAAATGAGGTTTAGGTTTGAATGCAACAACTTAAAATGATCTCATATGTTCTCAATGATACTACAGCACTGTGGCCTCAAAAAGGCCATATCCAGTGGTAGGCTGACACTGAGTACCCACATTATCTAGCTATGAGGGCTGAGAGGGGAGAACATCCCTGATGATGCCATTATTTAGCCTTTTGTATCCTGTCCACCTTACCAGCAATTTAAGAAGCTTCATGAGGTCATCCTAATCCAATTCAGAAGTTAAGGAATGCATCATCTGAGGATAATGAATATCATTGGAGAACACAGTAAACCAGAATATATATGACCTGGAGGTCTTGGAAGCTACTCTCTCAGAACTGTCACTATGTGAATTTTCCACAGGTGGGGGAGTAATCTAATGTAGTATCCTTGGAGGGTCTTTGTGACTTTCTCATAACATTAGCTTAATGACAGCAGTCAGAGACCAGTGGAAATCCTATTTGGAGGTTTGCAGCCGTTTTAGAGTTCCCAGAGATGAGATGTCTTGACGTAACCTCTCACGGCATATAGCTTGTCCTGTAGAAGTCATTTCAGCATTTTTCATTGCCTCTGACTTTCCCAGAGGTTCTCTGTTGTTACTGTTAGCTGTATATTTTGAAAATGAAAAACAATCAGGTTGAGGAAAAGGCTTCCTGTATGTTTGTGTCTGTGGGAGTAAATGTGGAATAAATATATATAATGTATGGTGGTTGATATTTTGTGTCATTTATCTTCACTTGTGAGGAGAGATGGGATAAGTCACTCATGACTGTGGCAGTCCTGATCCATTCTTCATCACTACACTCATGAAGATAAATGTCACATTTACACAGACCACAGCTATCATGTGTCCTTTCAGAGCATAGATTTAGATCGGTTAGAGCAGGAGGTTGACTTGGTTCGGTTATTTGAAAATCAAGGACACTTTTGTTGTACCATCTCCTGTTCCCACATATCCTGATCTCCAGGGTTCAACTAGGGTTCCATTGCCGCTACAGTGATATTAAGTAGCATATATATTTTTATCCATGTCTATACTTCAGATACTCACTTCACTTTAATTTAAAATTTTTATTTTCTGTGTATGCCCAGCACAGTGTTCTACAGTGGCAGTTGATTAATAGGAATACAGTGTTATGTATTCACATGGTGATAAGTGGTATAATGAAGGACACTATGGACAAAATGATAAGTAAGTGGTTAATTCTCTCTGTGGGCAATTCAGATGACAAAGGAATGAGTCAGAATAGAACTATCGAAAATTAATAATATTTGAGCAGCTTTATTAAGAGAAAACAGCATGGGCGTCTTAATCTTCCATGATGTACAAATGGCTGTACTATTGGATTTTAAGGCAATGGAAGAGCAAGTGTCCTCTCTGCTCTGTGTTGTGTTCCCTGCCACAGGTGATCAATAGAGAATGAACCTTTTATAGCGCGGTACCGAATGTACTTATTCTGGTTTTGTCTGTAATTACTGTGCCACAGCTTGAAGGTCTGAAGTTAGAAGACTTCCCAGTGAAATAAAATTATTGGCTCTTTTTCCCTTGGTTGGTACATGAACATATCTATAACTAGAAGTAAGCTGAAAAGGATTTCCATAAATTCCAGAAATGTGGTTGGCAAACTGGACATTTCCAAAATCACGGTCCCTCTTTGACAACTGTAGTTTGAACCATTTGAAATCATTGTTATCAACAGTTTTTGATTGGGCCTTTCATTCTAATCATACAGATGAATTGTGTGATTCAGATTCCAAGTGTATTTTCAGTTGGTTCTTTCTGATATAACCAAATAAGCTATTTCATTCACTTACTCAAGAAACATTTATTGAACATGTACTAAATGGCAGTAACTGCGTTATGTGTGCACATAAAATGGAATATAGTGCCTGTCCCAACAAGGCCTGTAGTCTAATGATGCAGAAAGACACAGAGGGTAGGCAAGTACAATGTGGATGACTAACACAATCATTGATAATGGCTAAATGCATATTCTTTTTTTATTCCCACATAGTGCAATGTGTTTAAAAAGCTTGCGCGTGTGCGCTTGTGCGCGCACACACACACACACACACACACAAGCAAGTTCCAGGCCATCTGGGTGGCTCAGTCAGTTACACATCCAGCTCTTGATTTTGGCTCAGGTCATGATCTTGGGGTTGTGAGCCCCATGTCAGGCTCCAAGCTGGGTGTGGAGCCTGCTTAAGATTCTCTCTCCCTCTCCCTCCCTCATTTCCCTTCCTCACCCTCTCTGGCGGGGAGGGGAGTAAGTTCCTACAAATTTTGAGAACCTTGGAACAATTAGTGGCATAAGTACCTCCTTCCACCCTTTAACATGTTCATTTTGAAAGATTATGTATTTGGCAGACCACTAGCCTAGAGCTCTAAATGCTTAGCTTCTTGTATTAATAGTTATCACATCAGTTTTATTTCTTTTAAATATAATCCCATTACTTAACTTCCGTATACTTTAACATTTTCATCTGCAAGTTGGAAAACTATAATCTATTCTGCTTACCTGCCATAACTGTGAAGGCCAGACAGGATGATGTATATGAGACAAATTTCTAATCTACAGTGTATAACAAAAGCAAAAGGTAAGATTCTCATGACCATCTTTCTTGTTACCAATCTTGTTTTTATGGTGCTAAGTAAAAGATCAGGGTGGTGTATTTTCCCATGTCTAGGCATGATACTCATCCCCTGTATTTGGGGATGAGTACCATATTCAGCCCAAGCCACTCATTTTATAAAAGTGGGTAAATTATTGGGGCGCCTGGGTGGCTCAGTGGGTTAAGCCTCTGCCTTCGGCCCAGGTCATGATCTCAGGGTCCTGGGATTGAGCCCCACATTGGGCTCTCTGCTTAGCAGGGAGCCTGCTTCCCCCTCTCTCTGTGCCTGCCTCTCTGCCTACTTGTGATCTCTCTCTCTCTCTCTCTCAAATAAATAAATAAAAATTTTTTAAAAAGTGGGTAAATTATTTAGTCATTCCCCAAAGCAGTAGAGTAGTTCTTAGTAAACAATGACTGAAACTCAGATAACAATAATCATTCCTGTTATCTGAGAGTTTACAATATGCCAGGCTTAGTGGTTTATAGATATCACCTCATTTCATGCTCAGAAAAACTTCTAAAGTTGACTCTAAACTTTACTCCATTGTGTGGAGAAGAAACTGAGGGGGGTGCACACAGAGAAGCAAACATATCAGACATTGGACTAGCCTATTGGAATAACTCAATCATGCGATAGGGAATGGACTAGGATGTTGCAGTAGAGGGAAAGAGAGGTGACAAGACTCCTGATACACATGATTCCCAAGGTATAGGCAATAAGATGTAAAGGTGATAGGCTATAGATGCAACAGGATGCAAAAGTGAGGATGAGGTGGAAAAAATGGAGATTCAAGGGGACTTTGGTCTGAGTTACTAGGACGATGATCCCTGGAACTGTGCTTGGCATATGGTAGAACTTAAAACTTTTTTCGAATGAATGACTTAATGGGTGACTGGAGTTGCTATTAGAAAAGTCTTCCTTGGGGATGGAGGTTGAGTTGGAATCAAGGGTTTTATATTGGACAGATTGATTTTCGATGCCTCCACGTGGAGGTCTTGAGTTAGCAATTAGATGTGCAGGTCTGTATTACAGACTGGAGATGTATGTTTGTAGATGGTGTTTAAAGCCACTGTGGGATCATGTGGAAAGTGAGTCTGGACAAAGAATAGGTCCACTCATTGAGCTCTGGTGCACTTCAGGGTTTTAGTGGCCTGACAAATAAGGCACAACTGGTGATGGAGGTAGAGCAGGTTAGCCACTGAGGTAGAAAGAGAATCAAGAGAGTGGTTTCCTAGGAGCCAAGTGCAGACAGTGTTTCGGAAAGGACAGGGTGGTCACTATGTCAAATACTGCTAATTTTTATCTAATATAAGTATTAAGAATTGGGAACTCGATTTAGCAATGAGCATGAGTTTTGTTTTTGTTTTGTTTTTTTAATTTTTATTTTTTATAAACATACTTTTATCCCCAGGGGTATATGTCTGTGAATCGCCAGGTTTACACACTTCACAGCACTAACCATAGCACATACCCTCCCCAATGTCCATTACCCCACCCACCTTTCCCGAC